>SNQJ01S0085958.1:20866-34237 GCA_010110895.2 Picea sitchensis | reverse complement strand
TAAATACCTACAAGATAGTCGCTATTGCGACATCTTGGAGTGTCGCTCCCATAGAAACCACGTCGGAGATGATACCTCTTAACGTCGCTCTTCCCACGTTCTAGACATCTCTCTTGCCACCTTCAAGACGTCAGTCTTGCCACGTTCAAGATGTCTCTATTGCCACATCTAAGACATCTCTGTTGCCACGTTCCTGACGTCTCTCTTCCCACGTTCTAAATGTCTCTCTTGCCACCTTCAAGACGGTGGTCTTGCCATGTTCAAGACGTCTCTCTTTCCACGTTCAATATGTCTCTCTTTCCACGTTCAATACGTCGGTCTTGCCACATTCCTGATGTCTCTATTGCCACGTTTCAGACGTCTCTCTTGACACGTTCAATACAATGGTCTTGCCACGTTCAAGACGTCACAATAACGACAAAATCTATGTTGTTTGAAAAGATACGTCATGTGAAACAACATTTGAGGGGGTTCGTTGTTTGTCTTTCTCCCGACAATATAAAGTGGCAATTGCGTCGAATGCGCCATTAACATTTGACCCAAATGTACTAGTGACCTGATCCCGTGGGTGGATTTTGTTTTTTGGGGGGGCAAGAGGATAATTGAGCAGAAGAGTGCTCTTTTTCGGAGGTGGCGCCTCCTCTCCGACCAGACGACTGCCATGGATCAAAGGAGGTATTTTAGGGGGTGATGAGGGAAGCTCAGGTGACCCCTAGCTATTATGCATGGGGCTAGAGGTGCGAATTGCGATGAGAGATAATTGGGAGGGGGTGAGCCGTCTGCATATGGAAGGGAGTTGTAATACAATGATCCTCTTCTTGACTTCCCCCTCTCTCTTGGCATGGTGGAGGGATTGCGGAGGTTGGCCTGCGGTGGAGTGAAGGCGAAGGGTGGAGGGACTGGTGGGGAGAGCCCGAGAGAGCTGATGAGCAAGAGCAATTGCAGAGGGAAAATGAGAGAATTCACCCGAGAGAGCCGAGGAGTAAGAGCAGAGGGACTGGTGGGGAAAACCTGAGAGATCCTGAGAGAGCCGAGGAGAAAGAGAAATTGCTAAGGGAAAATGAGAGGGGAAAACCCGAGAGATCCCGAGAGAGCCGAGGAGCAAGAGAAATTGCTAAGGGAAAATGAGAGAATTCACCCGAAAGAGCCAAGGAGAAAGAGAAATTGCAGAGAGAAAATGAAAGAATTCACCAAGGTATTTGCCTTCATATTGTAGCCTGAGTTGATAGGGAGGCCAGCCATGAAAGGTAAGGTGACGACATCCCTAGGCCTCGTGCCTAGCATAGTATGCCCCATCTGCCTCAAGTGGGGGGCCATTAAAATTGCAAGGCTATCCAGGTGCACTGCCTTTACTCTCCGTCGAGTGCGATTCATTTTGCAATAATGGATGGAGGGCTAGCAACATGGGGTATTAACTCTCGTTTTTGCCCCATGCCATCTGTCCTCTGGCTCTGTCCAGTTGTCACACCATCTGGGGTAATTTGTATAACTTGTTAATATCTTTGTAACTTTTTAGTTTGGGAGGTAATCATATCTAATAACTAGGCACCCAAACTAATACAAATTTCACCATAAAAAATGGTGACTTATGGAATCTACAGGGGGTGTAAGTCGGGGATGATTTCATGAAACTAAGTGTCCTCCCTGCTTGAGCACTCAAGCATTTCAGATTGACCCGTGGAGTTAGTGGGGGACCTTGATTTCTCTCCTTCTTGAGCACCCAACAATTCTTTTGGTCAAAGCAGTAAGAGTTTAGGGGTAGACACATAGTCTAGGCTTGTATCATCAAACCTTAATCCCCCTAACTAAAGAGAGACTTTAAAATTCTTCTAAAATCAACCTACAACACTTTCACAACTTATGTGCTTTCATTTTAAGTTATATCTTAATTAATTTATGTGAGTTTACTTTCTAAGCCCTCTCATCTAAAGTTCCACACTCTCTCTCTTAGGGCAATTTGTTTTCAAGTTATTTTTCATTTGTGAATATCTCATGCTATAATATTTCATTGTATATTGGTTTAATTATGTTGTATATGTGTATAATCACTTAATTTGTTTAGTTCGTTGTATAACTATTTCATTTCATTCAATAATTGTATTGAGTGTAAAGTTATATTCTTTATTCATTGTGATTAATTCATTTAATTGTATATTTGTTGTAGAATCTTATTGACTCCATTTACCCTCCTTTAGGAACTAGTCTTAGTTAAACTTGTAGGTAAATGGGTTTGTTTATCATTAAAGATCTGCATTGCATTGATTGATTGCCATTTAGGTTAGGTCTCCCTAACTTAAGAATTAAAATTAACTCCTACATCACTTAATCAACTTAACATAGTTAAATAGGGTCTACCCCCCTTGGCTTCCCTAGGAGTGAGCCTAGACGAAAGAAGTCCAAATCGAGGTGACAATGGGTTTGGACTTAGGCTTGTGCCTCCAAAGACACACCAAGTGGGTTAGAGACTTATCCACATTAGTAGGTGTGTATAAGGATGGAAACAATAGGGAAACACCATATAATGGATCCTATTATGGAAGGGATCATCTCCTGTTCACTTGCCTCTTCGAGGGGGCATCCTCCTATTGAGCTATCTCTCCAAATACAATACTTCTCTTCATATATAATTACATTGTTTGAACCCCTTTATATAGTGATACCAACCACCTAAGAACATTATGGAGGAGGAACCTTGTAGAAGCAAAACCTTCTAAGAAGTCCTCTTACATTTATTATATCTAACTACCATAATGGGCCTTATTTAATACTATAATGGATCTAGTCCACCTTACATTGAATGGACTCTACTATTATCACTATGGACCCTCTAACCCCCCCAATACTTCTCTACCTACCTAACATTCCACCCCCCTTATGAAAATGTTGTCCTCAACGCTTGATTTACAACCATATACCAGGATCCCATGGATAAGTGTGGACCATTATGCTGAAGTAGACTAGAGAACCAGGGTTCCATAGAGAAATGAAAGCCACTATGCTGAAGTAGTCCAACCGCCATTGTAAACCAAGGTCCTATGTCTAAGTTCTCATGTGAAATCCACGCGGAAGATATCAGAACCCAATAACCAACTAAAAATGATGCTCCAAATATTGACACTTGTCATGTGGATCCAAATAAGAAGATCCATCCACATAGTGGGAAATGGTCGTAGTTGAATCTAGAAGGCATAATACCACTGAAGAATATGCAGAATGGACATTAGCAATCATAATTGACTCCTTATTTGTTACATTGATGTTCTCTATAGAAGGTGGAGTAGAGTCATCAAATAAAATATGAAATTGGTTGTCATCCCAAAAATGACAACTATCCATATACCAATCATCACAATCGACCTCAATCCACATACCAATCATCACAATCGACCTCAAAATCATAAAACACATATACTTATTGATTATATTCATCCCTGATATCTACCATAAAATATCTATCCTGCATGCTAGCCAAGGTCCTTTGAATATTTTGACAACTGTCCCTAATATCTTGTAAACCCTTTTGCAAATGGTGCTCAAGGGCTTCAACCTTTTGTAGAACGCCCATGAGAATTTGTGAGCCAATATCCATTGGAAACACAACATATAATATACCAAAATAAATCTCTTAAAATGAATTATCTAATGGCACTGATCTAATAGAAATCTAAGCACCCTATGAAAATTTACGAACTCTGCAGTCCCGCCGCCGTCACGAAAACCCCCCGAAAATGGTTGATTTTAGATCAATCATATCTTCACTTCCGAAGCTCCGATTTGGGTGATTTTTTTTGAAATAAGATATTTTGAAAGAGGAATTTGTAATTTGTTTCGCAAAATTTATCCACAGGTGTTACAGAAATAAGAAAAATCGCATGGCCATCTGCAGAAAAAACCTTGAAAATTGCAGATTTTAAAACGTCGATAACTCCACTTCTCGGACTCTGTTTCAGAAGATTTTTTTTTTTTTTAATTGGGTGTTTTTTATGAGAGGAACTTTTATATACAACCCGTTGCTACAAATTTTACACATAAATCTACATAAAGTGTCCAGAATGTCACGGTCCTCTTTTTCTTCTCTGAAAAATCTACAAAAATAAACAATTTTCCCACACTTCTTGCCAAAGAAAGTGCTCTGATACCACTTGTTAAGTACCTGAACACTGAATACATAAACACCACAATATATCCACAAAACAATATATAATAAATCTCCACTTTATTATTAAAAACCATTGAGGTAGGGAAACACCATACAATGGATCCTATTATGGAAGGGGTCCTCTCCTATTCACTTGCCCCTTCAAGGGGGCATCCTCCTATTGAAATACTGTCCAGATACAATACTTCTCTTCATATATCATTACATTGATTGAGACCCTTTATATAGTGCTACCAACCCCTTAAGAACATTCTATAGGAGGAACCTTCTAGAAGTAGAACCTTCTAGTAACTCCTCTTACATTTATTAAATCTAATTATCATAGTGGTCTCTACTATTATCACTAAGGATTGGAGGGCCCATAGTGATAATAGTAGAGGCCATTCAATTTAAGGTGGAATAGGTCCACTATAGTATTAAATAAGACCCACTATGGTAGTTAGATATAATAAATGTAAGAGGACTTCTTAGAAGGTTCATCCTCTAGAATTTTCTTAGGTGGTTGGTAGCACTATATAAATGGGTTCAAGAAATGTAATGAGATATGAAAAGAAATATTGTATTTGGATCAATAACTCAATAGGAGGATTCCCCCTCGAAGAGGCAAGTGAACATGAGAGGATCCCTTCCATAATATGATCCATTGTATGGTGTTTCCCTACCTCAAGGGTTTTTAATAATAAACTGAAGATTTATTCTATATTGTTCTTGAATATTTGTGGTATTTCTATATTCATTTTTTTGGTACTTAACAATTGGTATCAGAACACTTTCCTTGGCAAGAATTGTGCACTATTTTATTTTTCTAATTTTTCATATTTTTTCGGAGAAGAAAAAGAGGACCATGACATTTCAGACAATTTCTGTGCAAATTTGCAAAAACTGTTGTAGATATGAGTTACTCTCATAAAATAACCCATTTAAATTTATTTTTTCTGAAACGGGGTATGGGAAGTGGAGTTATTGACATCTTAAAATATCCAAAATTTCAGGGTTTTTTTCCACGGACGACCACATGATTTTTTTTTTGTAGTAGTTGGGGATGAATTTTCCAAAAACAATTACATATCAAAGTTCCTCTTTAAAAACCAACTGATTAAAAAAATAAAATCACCCAAATCGGAGCTCTGAAAGTGAAGATATCACTGATTTAAAATTAAGCATTTTGGGTTTTTTTTGTGACGACGACGAGACTGCAGAGTTCATCGCTTTTCAGAGGGTGTTAGATTGCTACCAGATCAATTCCATTGGATAGAGGATTTTAAGATATTTATTTTGGTATATTATATGTGGTCTTTCGAATGGATATTCACTTTCAAATTCTCATGGACCTGCAACAAAAAATGGAATCCCTCACAGCCAAATCTCAAAATCTACAATGAGATATGGAAACAAAATTTCAAAATAGTGAAGAGCTCAGAATTGAAGTGATTAGACTTGTAGTGCAGGAGAGATATATTAGGAATATCATGTGCATTGACATCATAGGATAATATACTCAAGAAAGATATGATTGGTATGATTACAAGGAAGATTGTGAGGATTGGTATATGGATAGCTGTAATATTTGGGATGATAACTATTTTCATCTTTTATTTGATGAATCTACTCCACCTTATATAGAGCACAGTATGGAGAGTAGTCAAGAGACTTCTTTGAATACTATTTTTTAGTATTCTCCAGTACTAGTGTGTTATGTAAATATTTTTTTAGATATGGAGGGATCTACATATTTGGATCCCACATGATCAATGTAGATATTTGGAGCATCAACTGGTTCTTGAGTTCCGATATATTTATCGTGGATTTTACATGAGCACTTGGACATGAGACCCAAGTTTACAATGACAGTTTGACTACTTCAACATGGTGGCTCAAATTTCTACATGGGACCCTATTTCTCCATCCTACTTCAGCACTATAGTCCACACTTATCCATGAGACCTTGATATATGGTTGTACACCCTCATAACAAGCATTGAGGACAACACTTTCATAAGGGGGATGGAATATAGTGTAGCTAGAGAGGTAGTTGGGGGCCCGAGAGGGCCATAGTGATAATAGTGGAGGACATTCAATGTAAGGTGGACTAGGTCCACTATATAATTAAATAAGACCCACTATGATAGTTAGATATAATAAATGTAAGAGGAATTACTAGAAAGTTCTACTTCTAGAAGGTCCTATTACATTTATTATATCTAACTATCATAGTGGGCCTTATTTAATAATATAGTGGACCTAGTCCACCTTACATTGAATGGCCTCCACTATTATCACTATGGCCATCTGCACACCCCCCACCCCCAAACTACCTCTATAGCTACACTACAACCATGTCCTAATATAGTGATTGACTACCAAGTATCCTCACATGTTGGAAGAAAAATATTGTCATGGACCTAATATTGGTGATCCTTTCTTATAAGATCCATGTGGTCCACAATCATTCTCTCTACTCAAACCATAAGTTCTAGTATTTGGTTRGTTTRTAGATGGAAATTGAGATTCTTTGGCCTCACCCAATCCCTACAAGAGACCTTGGTGATTGTCCATTTTCTACTTATGCCTCATATACTCCATCGAGTGAGGAGGAGATCAAAGAACAGGTTAACGAGACACCAAAGAAATACRAGGTCATAGATTTGAAAGATGAGGATGAAATACAACAACCATTTTCAGATAGTGTGTTGACTAAGGATGTTGTCTCGTAGCAACAAGAAATCCAACAACACCCTTCCTCTTCTAGCACCCCATGAAGAAATGGATAAGCTATCATGGAACAACCTCAACACCCATAGACACCAAAACAACAACCAACATTAGGAAACATGCATCACCTTCATTGATCCAAGTACAAGAATGCACCATAGCTTACTAGGAATTACATGAAGCTTGAACACAAGTGCGTGTATTGCATTAAGAACTTACAAAGAAAATAAAACTTTACACTATTACCCCAAGACAAAGAAAATGAAGTACAATGGTAGATAAATGTTTGACCAAATGTTATAATAAAAGTAGGAGGAATTAGTCACTTCGAAACAATATTGTACACAAGGATGTGCTCCTAGATTTAATTTCTAATCACCTCATCACAACTACTGAAGAGATATATTGAAAATCTTCAAAAATAAACCTAGATCACATCGAAATCCTCTTGAACCGGTCTAGTTCACTCTCCAAAGAAAGACCCAATGCACCAAGGTTGAGAAGTCAAGCATGGATCACTTAATTTTAATTGGATGCTAACGAGTTTATTGTGAATCAACTCAGTTGATCACATTTTTGTAGATAAATAACCTTGTTTTCCTCCAATTTTGAGCAATTCTAGAGCATGTCAACAATGGTGGAAAATCATCACTTTTTGGGGAAAAATGGTCAAATCCTCTTATTGTTTACATAAGCCAACCTCACAAAATAAAACCAAGTTATTATGTGATAACATCTAAGGAATCATACCTTTTTTATTTTCTTCACAACCATACGACCTAATTAATTAGTCATACCATTTAATTCTTACCTTATTACCACTTATTACCATATCATCTACATGATTCATCATACTTTCTATTAATCATGCCTACATACCATCTAGTGCCTCATTTATACCATCCAACACCTAATTTATACAATATCCTCATTAAAAATGTATCTAGAGGGATAATGAATGTAAATTTTCTAAATGACATGAAAAAGAGCCTAATAAAGAGGCCAACAAATATACTAGTAGACTTGTATGAAGATACCTTTAGGGCATTTGTACCCATTCCAGTAGAGATGCACATGAATATTTTGTAACCAGGAATAACTATGTATGTCAATGTTCCATTTATCCATAAAAAGTTTAGAATATATATTAACCAAGTTTCTCTTTACACATTTATTATATATATATATATATGTTTATTTTCATGTAAAAAATAATTTCATTATTACTTTTTATTTACATAAAGAGTTTAGAATATAAATTAACGAAGTTTTCCTTTGCACATTTATTATATATATATGTGTTTATTTTCATATAAAAAGTACTTTCATTATTACTTTTTATCTACATTTTTTAAATGAACTTCTACTTTGCTGTGATGTATCACAATATTTTGTATAAAAATTTAAGAAAGAACAATGAGGTGTTCTATATTTTTCTTTATGTACTTGTGATGGTCCACAAGCCTATCATTTTTTGGTTATGAAGATTTAGGGAAGAACAATGAGGTGTTTTATATTTTTCCTTATGTACTTGTGATGGTCGACACGACTATCATTTTTTGGTTAACCTGTATTACGTATATTCACATTTTTTTTTTAACATGTACAGTATATTCAACATGTACAGTGTACTTTATTATTTCCTTTTAACAATTAATTTATCATTTTCATTTAACAATTAATTTTAAATGTTAGAAACAATGCAAATTTGCTTTGTATTACTTTCTTAGTCTACTTTATCATTTTCATTTAATAATTTACTTTACAGGTTAATATTGTTATAAATACATGGAAAATTTTGCAAGCATAATGATAACATAAGGGAATATTCTTAAATCCCTTAAAAACACATGAAAATGCTAAATTTTGAAGATAATTTTATTTTTTTATTTTTATTTTTTTAAAATTTTAGAAAAATGATGTTAATTTTTTTATAAAAAAACTTAAACCAAGAAAAAATAAATATTTTTCAAAAGATTAAGTTACTTGTATATAACAAAAATCTCCCATGTTCTAAAAGACTTTTATTTAGAAAAATACCATAAAATTTTGTGGAATAAAAAAAATGACATATGTAAATAGAGTTTTGGAAATTTCAAAGTTTTCAACATTAAATACATTAAATATAGTAGATACATAAAATAAGAACACACAAATATTATTCGTTATAACAATTTTTTTGAATTTATTTATTTTTATATATTTTATTTTTTATTTATTTTTTATAATAATATTTCTTTAATTATTTTTTCTTTTAATTTTTATTTAGTTTTAAATGGCATCGACAACATCATCATTTATCAGATTGTTTTCCTTCATGAATTTTAAAAATAAGAACACACAAATATTATCCATTATAATAATGATTTTATTTCTTTTATTTATTTATTATTATATATGTATAATAATATTTCTTTAATTGTTTTTTTTCTTTAATGTGAGCTAAAGAAAGGGACTCCTCTCTTTTTGAAAAAATTTCATCATCATAACCTTAGCACTAAAAATATCTTTAAAATGCATGAAAGAGGCTTGTATTTATAGGGCAAACTAGAGTTGGAAGGTGAACCAATTCCAATATGATCTTTGATTCTAGTAGCAATTTACAAGTGCTTGATTTGACCAAAGGGATGGTCAACTACCTTTTCATTGTTGAAGAAAGGATGATTGATTTATTTCTATACTCACTTATCAATCTCATGAGGTGACTTCTAGCATTAATGGACCATGCAATGGCTCAAATCATGCCACTATAGGTATTGCAAGAGTATTGTGATATTTTCCACATGGGCCATGTGACTAATAGGAAATAACATAACCCTTCCGATTCTCAACTTAAATTTGACTCATATTTGAGATGTGCAATGGGCCTATAATCTATGCATTAGGTGTATTAGGTGTGGTTAGTGTTGGCTAAGGATTCATTTGGTAAATATCATGTAAATGTTATAGGTGGAAAAAATTGGTGTGATAAAAAATGCCTCATGTTGTATGAGGTTAGTAGTGCATCATATATCCAAAATACATCACAAATTTCTTTTATAAATATGGAGGGAGAGAGARCATGGACTGAAGAAAGGAACCYTAATGGAAAGAGAGAGAGGAGGCCACTTGAAGGAAAAAATGGTTAGGTGATACATGCATACCATATTGTTACAAACGAGGTGGGGTATACCCATCCTCATGAAATAGCCAAATCAAGAATAATATGAGACCATGGCTAGTGGATACTGGTCAAGATAATCTAAAAATGAATGTTGCTTCGATCTAAAATGTGTGATGGAAAAATGTCATCCTTGATGGAAAAGTATTAAAACAAAGGAGGCCCATTGAAAATGGAGCCTAGGACATGATGAGAGCTCATTGGAGGCTAAAACAAAATGCTAAAAAAGAGCCATACATGTCCCTATTATTCAATTGGATTTGGAACATTTCTATCATAAAGTTTGAATCTCCATGATCTCATATGAATTGTAGTTGGGCATGGGAGAAATCATCTGGTTGGAAATCAATGATGAAAATCCCTGCCAAATGGGAGATAACCCATCGATAATGAAAATGAGCACCAAGGTAATAGAGTAAACCTAATTTTTGTGAATGTATGTGTTGAATTTGAACACCAGAAGGAATCATCTTGTCAAGGATGAGTGAGGAAAAACCATTGGGATATGATAGGTACACCACCAATGATGAAAATGGTAACCCTAAGCCTATAAATCAAACATCTACAATGAATATGTTGGTGTTGATGGGGGTAGATTCATTAGATAAAGGGCATGGTGATTCCTTGTAAACTAACATTAGGTGTAGAACAAACATATATGTGATTTGGACTTGGGCTTGACATAGTGGGATGAGACAATGATGGAATGCATGAAATCCTTTGAATGAAGCATAACAGACAGTTGACCTAGGAAATGGCCATAAACTAAGAATAAACTTAACCATATGTCAATTTAGAGACTAGGAGGTGAGAAATGTGGAAGGTGTACTAGGAACCATGTAGACAAAGGAAAATTGAGGACATGAGAGAGATTCAAGTATCAAGATGACAATTGAAATATATGGTAGGTGCAAATATTAGGAACCATGATGATGTCATTGATTGTATGGTATCATTGTAATGAAAACAACTAGTGAAATCTATATAAATGGACAAATATGGGTGACATAGTACAAATGCTTTGAACAAGGGTGACATAGACAAATTCCTAAACTGTTAAAGAGATAGAACATGGTGAAAAACCTTGATGGCAATAACAACTAATGTGATTTCTCCCATATTGGTTTTTTGAAATTTGTGATGTTTTTTATTTTATCTTTTATAAAGAAAATAATCAATATAATACAATGAGGAGACATGTGCCATATGTGACCAAGCAGTTCTGAATTGTGTGTAGTGAATGCGAGAATATGGAGGAAACATGGGTGTATTACTACATTTGGGATAAAAATATGACATTGATATAAGGGGATTTTGATGTTGGATTTCATTGTAAAGTTTAGGAAATTAGTCTCTTTCTATTATTATTATTGAGCCCAATAGACATCAATATTCTTATGTTTTCTTATGGGCATTGGTACATTGATGTCTAGATGATATTTTATAGCATTGACATGATCAAATTTTTTTTATGACCATGTCAATGGGATGCTAGTGTATCGACGTGTATGTAAAAAAATTAAATTCGAAGATAGATTGCAATGATTTATTTTAATTTAGAACTTATATTTTGAGAACAAAAAAGGGTTTTTTAGCCTTAATTCCTCATTTCATTCTCACCTATCCTCTTCTCCTCTCCTTTTCTTCCTCCTAGGGTTTGTAGTTTATGAAGGCAAATGTTTAAAGAGATTGAGGAGAAAGTCACAAGGAGATAGATCTTCTCATAACCATGATATCTTATTCTATAAATAATATCATATCGATAAAACTATAAGTGTGCCGAGCATGCTAGAGTCAAGTGTGTCTCGAGTGACATTGAAGTAGCAAACCACTTCAGTACCAAACATTATTTTATATCGTCTAAGCTACGGTGAATAATAGCTCACGTATTCTTTAAGAAGCATGTAGGAGGTACATAAATTCTACACCAAATCCTTTTACATCCAAATATTTTTACATTTGTAAGTCAAAACTCTCTTAGATTTAAAAGGGCTAGAAATTTGTACAAGGATAAATTGGACAAGATTATGACTTTGTTTTTAAAATTTCCTTGTGAGGCTTTTTTTTTCTCATAATTTAAATAATATGTATTATATGTGTTGTTTAAACTTTTGTCAAAAATACAAGAGCAACTTTTGTTAGTAATATAATGAAATAATAAATATTACTGAATTATTTTGGATTTGTTTTTCTTAATAACAATTACTAATGTTTTTTTAAAATGAAATAAAATAGAGCTAGTGAGAGGCTGGTTGCATCCATGTTTATTCGATGTTTTCTAGAAGACAATTTCCATTATTGCAATTGCAATTTAATATTAATGAGCCTTACCTCTCTAGATAGTTGAATGTAGGTTTTGGGTAGTGTTTCTGAATCCTTGATCCCTTCTTCCCTCTCAGTTTGTACGTGTTTTCTAGAAGACAATTTCCATTATTACAATTGCAATTTAATATTAATGAGCCTTACCTCTCTAGATAGTTGAATGTATGTTTTGGGTAGTGTTTCTGAATCCTTGATCCCTTCTTCCCTCTCAACTTGTACTATTCACGATCTTTGCTATAGAATTTATAACTTTTGTTATGTATGCTTATTATATTATAATATAATATAAGTTGTTAAATTATATAATATATTTTTATTATATTATACTCATCAAATTTAACCACCTACCCAAAAGTTATAAATTATGAAACCCTAACTTTAACCTTACCATAACTCTAATATGAATAACCCTAACCCTAAATTTTTTAATTAAATTTTTTATAAATACATATAAAAAAACTATGCCTTTGAAGTAGTACAAAAAGCTTCCAACCAACCTCTTGAAAATCCTCTAAGCCTACCTTAAAATAGTCATTAAACTATGAATTATAATACATATAACCTAAAATAACATTAAAATGTTATCCCCCAAAGTTCAACACTACTTATGCTTATACTGTATTTATTTCACTTTTCTATGTTTATCATAACATAGGAATAAAGAAGTTTAGGATTGTGCAAAATACAACTTAAATGTTTTTATTGATTTGTGATTAAATTTATAAGATATAATCCAACATTTTTAACAAAATAAGAATGAGTTTTTCCCATTTATCATAACATAGGAATAAAAAAGTCTAAAATTATACAAAATACAATTTAAATATTTTTTTTGATTTTTGATTAAATTTATAGGATATAACCCAATCCTTCTATTGAACGAAAAATATACTTAAATGTTTTTATTGATTTGTGATTAAATTTATAGGATATAACCCAACCTTCATATTGAGTGAAAAATATATTTTAACAAAATAAGAATGAAATGAAATGGAAGATCGACATTTCGATTAAGACT
>SNQJ01S0085958.1:0-10430 GCA_010110895.2 Picea sitchensis | reverse complement strand
TTTATGTTTTTTAATGTGCTCAGGTAGAATAACTTAGCTTTTACGATTTCTCATGCTGCATCACGTTTTTTCGCACTGGCGTCCACCAAGTGGGAGAGAATATCTGTGCAGAAACAGAGAGAAAGCATAGTAAAATTGCAAGTGAGGAAACGGGTATAAGTAACACCCACCCTCTTGTAGCTGTATGCTCATACTGAAAATACTATAAGCAAGAGAATTATTCCACCTCCTCGTTGACAGGCATTGGTTTCCTCTTCTTTGCCTGGTGGTTCAAGTAGAGAACTCAGCGTTTCAGAAGTAAGAAATGATGAACAACTTCGTACGCTTGGGAGTTGGAATTTTAGGTCTCTCAACACTACCTTGAATATTAAGATTTGTCTCAGTCCTCTATAATTATAGATACGAATTTCTGTTTCTGATGATCAAACCAGACCTATTTTTTACATTTGAGATAGTAATGTTAGCTGTATATGAACTAAAATGTTAATCATGTCATCTGATTTTTCTGACTCGTCATGACATTACAGGAAGTGCCTTTGCTTTGCTCATGTATGGTGCACCAATGTGAGTATAATCATTTTCATTCCAATGTGAGTAAGGCAGCATATTGTGTATAACATTAATTTCATATTTTGTGATATTGGTGAACAGTACTACATTCAAGAGAGTGATAGAAAAGAGAAGTACAGAGAGCTTTTCGGGCTTACCGTATACAAGAGCGCTTTTCAATTGTCTCCTCTACGTTATATTATATGGGTGAAATTTGGGTGAAATTTTAATTGTTTCTTTTATTTTCACATGAAAAGAATAATTTATTTTAATGTCAAATTAGAAAGGCTACAATAAAGTTAGCTCTTCAATTTGAAATATAACATTTCTCTTCAAATTTGATCACTGTAGCTGCCTCTGCCTCAGCCTCCATTTTAGTAAATTTTATGTTGGAGCATCCACTTCTATAATTGTTCAAGCTTGGCTAGTTCAAACCATGAATTTTGAAGGTGCTTGTGAGACTTTTAAGGAAAAAAAATTAAATTTTATTTATTTTTAATTTTAAATAGAGTATATATGTTAAATAAAGCATTCATATATATCATTATAAGTCATTTATATATATCATAATTATTTTTTAGAGTATAGTTTTAGAAAATTATTTTATATTTTAAATTTGTTTATTGTATGGTTAAATGTTATTATATAATTTTATATAAAAATATTAATCAAAATAGTTTTAAAATGCTAGATTAAAAAAAAAATTATATTATATTATTTTTTATAATAATATTAATATGATAATTTTAAAATACAAAATTAAAATAATTATTAAAAAAAATTGTATAATAAAATTATCACACTTTATATATATAAAGAATGTAAAATTTCTAGGAAAGCCATTAGGGATGCTTCTAATGAGTCCTTAAAACTCAATAAGATAAATACTTACAAAACCCTAATTAAAAGGAAAAAAAAAGTACTATATCAATAAAAGGTAAGAACAACTTTCACAATTATATAATTTGGATCCTAAGAAGTTATGGAGCCAAATTCTAAACCGCGATACTAAAGAAAATAATAAGATTCCCTTAAGGGACTAGAATTCCTATTGTTCCTACAAAGGAAGAAGTTTTTTCTTTAGATGAAATAGAGTTCGGAGTTAAACGACTTGCAAATGGGAAAGCTAAGGACATTGAAGGCGACCAAGATGAAAATTTTAAAATCGAAGGGCCTATCCTTATCCCTCGCATACACAATCTCTTCAATTTAACAGTCAAAGAGGGCTTCCCTAAACCCTGGACGCAAAGCCTCAATGTTCCTATTTTTTAAAATGGGGATATAAACATTCCCTCTAATTATAGGACCATTATGATTAGCTTGATTTTAGCCAAGCTTTATGGAATTATTTCAGAAAAGAAGATTATCCTTTGGCTAGAAAGTCATGGTAAAAGAGCTAAAGGTCAGACCGGGTTTAGGAGATATCATTCAACTGTGGACCATCTCGTTACCTTTAGGATCATTGCAGAGGAGTTATGCAATACTAAAACCAATCTTTTTTGTTGTTTTGTTGACTTTAGAAAATCTTTTGACATGGTTCCTAGGAAAAACCTTTGGAATAGGTCAGAAGAGATAAAAGTGTCTCTCGAGTTGAGAGTTGTTGCAATAAATATGTATAAGAACATTATTGCTAAGTTTAAAAACACTGAGGGTTGGTCAAAAGAGATTAATTGCAATATCTGAGTCAAACAAGGTTGTCCCTTGTCCCCTACCCTTTTTGGCATATACATTGACAAGTTAGAATATTGCTTGGAAAAAAAAATTGTGTTGGACCTACTCTCACTGGACCAGAACACTGGTATAGTCATCAATCTTATTCTTTATGCCGATGATATCATTCTTATGGCAAGGAGTCCCCATGATCTTGAAAACCAACTAAGAATCCTTAAGGATGTTTGCTCCAATATGGATATGAATGTTAATACTAATAAGACTAAGGTCATGATTATTAAATCCATTAAGATATCTTATGATACCTTCGTATATGACAACAACAACTTGGAGGAAGTTGATATTCACCACAAGCTCAATTGGAATTATAGCATTGAGAAAATGATTATTGGGGGATGGAAATCTTATTATGGGCTTGAAAACAATTGTAAATCAATTGATCTTTGGAGTTGGGATAAGAAGAAACTCCTCTTTGAGACTCTCGTTATACCTGTTATTTTTTATGGATGTGAAGTCTAGGGCTATAGTATCTCTTGTGAATCGTGGAGAAACATAGAGCAAATACAAAATAATTTTATAACCTATAATCTCAAAATTAAAGGAAATACACCCTATCCCATCCTCCTCTTAGAAACAAGTATCTTCCCCATTGAGAGCATGGCTATGACTAGATACCTAATGTGTGACATCCCCAAAAATAAAGTATTTTTGAAAGTCGAAAATTGTTAGAAAATTATTCGGTTTTTGGTAAATTCGAATTTGGAAACTTTTTGCCATTTATGGAATTTTTGAATTTTGAATTTGATAAATTGTAATTAATTATTATCACTCTTGGGAAGAGACCTGATTTAACCCAACTAAATATTTGACTATGACACTTGTATGTGAACAAAATATTGTTTTTATTACTGTAGGAGGACAAATGGAACAACCATGTTAAATTCAACTGACCATGACTCCATGAGTGGGGAACATGTTGGAACTACCTCTCGGATGATTGTTACAAGTAGAAAATCAGTGATTTGGCCATTGGAAGCCCCTGAAAATCAAGAATTTAGAAAGCTGCGAAAATTCTCAAGGGAGGGAAAAAGACTTAGGAAAAAAGGATTGTTTGATATATAACATATGTGAGGAGGCAGGACATTGCCTAGTATGCTGGAAAGAGAAAGAATGAGCACTTTTCGTTATAAACACTAAATTTTTAAGTGGGAGGTAAGGAGGAGACTACGTGGGGAAAGACATTGTTGAAGAGGAGATTCCAAGTTTGCCCTCATGGATTCATGGTCAAGCTAGGGGGTGAATTCAAGCAAGTGATTTGACTGCCTGGTTCTACTATTGGAAGGAACGTGGTTGTTCCCTTTGTTTTCCCGCGAACTAATTCAGATATGTTTCTCTAGTCTCCTCCTTTCGTGATTGTGCCATTGAAATGATTGTATACGTTTACTATCCTAGATGATTATCTTACTGTCATATGTGTTAGATGGAATTACAGAGCTGTTGTAGATTAATTGTGGTAGAAATAATTTGGTTTGATTAAAGACTGTAGCTATATGATATACTATCTGCTATAGGAATGACCTAGTATACCATAGAATGTATCTATATGGATTTATGTGGGTTCTCTGTTGTAGTAACAGAACCAATATATTAATATATGAATTTATAAAGAAATGTGTTCTATCTATAGTGGGAATAGAGCCAGATCTGAACAGTAAATGGTGTTACAAAACTACTGTGTGTTAGTCGTGCCAAGAACAAATCTATTCTACTTGAAGAAATAAATTAATCATGCAAATCCCAAAATTTCAAATACTGGAAACTTTCTACCTGTCATAAGATCATCATGAGGTCATACGCCTTTAAGTATTCAACTCCTGTAGTGATATTTCAATCTGTGTAAACATTTAAAGAAATCTAGAAATGAATTTAGGAATATTATACTCATTTATCTCTGCGCAAAACCATAACCATGGATTATATAAATAGGTTGTAGAAGTTGCCGACAATGAGACTATCAACGATGTGGAAAGCATTTACTCATGTAAATTAAGATAATTATAGATATATAGTTACACATACATATATATATATATAGGGGTATGTGTGCACAAATTAATGTATAATCTACTATGAATGAGAGAATTTCAATGCTTGACACCAAAAAGTTATGAATAAATATTTTGTTATTAAATGTTTGAAACAGATCAGTGTACAGTTCTGGATTTCCATGTAAATCGCATTATGAATCTCTAACTCGAACATCTCAACAAGCCCATGGTACAAAGACTAGTAAAGTGAATTGCAACCGCCGAATAATAGGAAGGGAATTAAACATTTATGTAGCCAAAAATACAAAGATCTGTACATCTAAAGATTCAGATCAACAGTCTTAAATAAAGAATGTTGGAGTGATAACCAACATCACCAGGATTCCTCCAAATCCTTCAAGAACTTCTCTTACTAGGAACCAAAATACCTTTCTGAGCAGTGCCTGATTTAATCCAGCGCAACATCCATGTAAACCTATAAAAGAACAAGGCATTTAATTTTTTTTTAGTAACAAAGAGAGAACAAACCAAACTCAAAATTTGATAATCCATGTAAGACAATGAAGTTATCAACTGACAGAACCTTTACTTATCTTGGATTGGCCATAGGTGTGCTCCAAATCCTAGTCGTGAACCGTCAACGAACCGAAAGAGGAGGAGCTAGCTCGATCAATCTGATGGGTAACCTCACATTAAACAGGGCCCCATCATTAGTCACAATATCCTGTTCAAAGGGAAGGGTTTTGCAAGAAATATGATTTTCGTAAATGTACAGTAGTCACGACACCAATTCAAGAAAACATTAAACAGTGGATGAGTATAATGTAGTTATACAGAGGAACAGACAATACATACAGATTATACTAGACAGGACCTTCATAAGGAAATAAAGTCGATACATAGTTAATATGAGAATGCCTAATTTAACCACAGGAACCGGTTTTTTAATTTAACATGGATTAATATAGACACCCTCTCCATAATGAAAGGCCACAACAAGTCAATACAGAGTCCGTAAATTTTTACCAGTTGCATGATATAAGACTTCCGAACCTGAGTGGTATCGCTAATTCGAGAGCTATAGAAGAAAATATGAAAATGTTTATTCGGTCTTCTCTTTTGAAGTTACGGGCTATTGGTGAGGATGGTGTACAATCAAAAGAAATACTAGAGGAAGATAAATAGATTTAGGTTGGGAAAACATTAGTTAAACACCACACGGAGAATAACCAAACATAACAGGTAATGTTATGAGAGCCTACGAAACAAAAACTTGTTTAACATGGAGAATAATACATTGCATTTATAGTATGACTCTCACTCTAACAAATTAACTTATGGGATGGAGCCCTGCAGAAGTTTCGTGAAGACTCAGTATCAAATGATGGTACAAAACAGTGAAGCAGAGTGGGAATGGCAAACCCTAAAGAAAACTACTTACGAAAACCCTTGGAAGCACCAAGAAAGTAAAAGAATGAGGTATCAAGCCTTTTTTGGAAATTTGGAATAGATAAGAATACAATAGTGAAGCTACTTATGAGTAGTGAGGAATTATAGAGTCTTTCCTTGAAATTTGGAAATGAGGGAGTAACTACTAATAGTCGGTATAAATGTTATGGAGCATAGGTTTACCCCTGAGTGATAAAAAGAAAAAGAGAACTCGGGCACTAATCCATGACCAAAGATGCAGTGATAATGTGAAACTTACCAGGCGGTTGGGTAAGGATGCTGCCTCCATTAGATGAATACCTCACAATTGTTTTTCCCTTCGCCAAGAAACAAACTCGCAGAGCTAGGTTTCAAAGAACCTCCCCACGACAGAAGTAAAACCACTATAACCTAAAGAACCCTTCCTTGTAGAATGAATGTTGTTGGTACGAAAGGCAATGTGATGGAGTAGACTTGGCACACCCATAGTGGACAATGGTTCAGGTGATGGCCTCGACATCCGCATACACCCTGCCCCATTAATGGCCTGGCGAGGGTTTAACTCTCATCTGACCGATCCATTCTTTCACATTTAATGGGATACGAATTAAAGAAAGTACCTGTGCGACTCATGGACTCCTTTAACCCTAAACCATTATGAACTTAGTTAATACAATGTTCAGTTGAAGTTTTTACATAGGACAGGTGGAGCCGAACGAGTTGCTAGCATGGGCAAATGGGTATTGAAAATCGTTACATAGAATTTACCCGGGAGGCCTTACCTAACCACCATTCCCACCTGAATGATTTTAAAAGGGGGTTTGATAGTATTTTGGTAAAATACTTCGCAGAGGTGTACAATCCAACCCTTTACTTTTATCCTTGTTACATAAGTTCTTTTGATCAGGTTTTTGTGAGTCAAATTTACACATAGGGCTTAGGGACATAAGCCCCAAATTCGTTGTAGTTTTAAGCCTATTATATGGATATATATTTGTATAGACATGAAAGTGAATATAACTGCAGGACTATAAGTGATTATTTGAATGCAGAGTATGCATATTTTTGTATTTTTAAGTTGGGTAGTAATGTGAGTTGACGACAGCCAGGACACTAGCAAAATTTCAGAGTTTAAACAAGAAATATAATCCAAGATCTGAAAGGAAAAGCCATTTACAATCTGAAAGGAAAAGCCATCATCTGGTGGCAAGATCTGAAATTGGCTAATGGCCTAAAAGAGAAATAGATGGAATGGTCTGACTTCAAGAAATATATCAAGAAACAGTACCTATCTGAAAGCTACTATGAAAGGAAAACGAAATAATTTTATGAGTTACGACTTGGTCAGATGACAATGGAGGATCTTATAAATAAATTCCTGGAACTACTAAGGTTCGTACCTTATATCCGGGAGGACAAGGTAAAAATCCAGCGGTTCCTAAGCTACTTACCATAGTCCTACAAGGAAATAATTGAGTTTTACAACCCCAAGTCCTTGAGTGAAGTATTCAGGAAAGAATGAATGTGCTACGATCAATACAAACAGTGGGCATAGTTTCCAAAAGTTTGGAAGGATAAGAAACAAGACCGAATGAACCAGCAGAAGAAGGGATACCAGTTAGCTCCTTATCAGAATGCAGTAAAAATATTTCCTAGAAAATACTTTCACTCCAATCATCCGAGTACGCAGGGTTGTTGTAAACCGGTAAATCTGGGAACAAAGAAGTTTGGGGACAGTCCTCGTGAACCATTGAAGTGATGGGAATCTGGAGATCCTAATCTAAGGAGGAATTGTCCACGCTTAAATACAACAAATAGAACTGTTGTTCATAATTTTCAAGAACCCTCGATGGTGGGTGATGTGGGAAGAAGCTTGCATCGGATAAATGCAGCCGTGGATGGTCGGCAAGCTGACCACCAGTCCTCTATGGTGGAAATCAAAGGTAAAATCAATAACACCCGAATTTCTGTTTTAATTGAACCTGGTGATACGTTAATATATATCACTCCCGGATTAGTAGAGTCAAATAAACTTAAGAGGATGAAACACATGAAATCATGGCTGGTACAATTAGTAGCAGGAACTAAAAGGAAAGTAGTTGAATTTATTTCTAATTTTGAGTTCAGTTTAGATGGTCAAAACATAAAAACAAATCTGAACATCCTGCCACTAGGATCTTATGATGTGATTATCGGAATAGATTGGTTAGAAAAGTACAAAGTAGTACTATATTGTTATCCAAAGACACTTAAGTATAAAGACATTTATGGCACTACTAGAAAAATCCAAGGTATACCAAAACCAGTATCAGTTAGGCAAATCTCAACAATGCAATTCAAGAAATGCATGAGAAAGGGTTGCCAAGTTTATGCCATCCAAATAACGAATCTGTTAGAAAAAGAAGATAATCCCAACTTGGAATAATTTGTTGTCCTACATGAATTCAGAGACGTATTTGTTGATGAAATACCTGAATTACCTCCTAGAAGGGAAATAGAATTCACTATAGACCTGCTACCTAGTGCTGCCCATATCTCTAAAGCACCCTACCGAATGACTTTACCTGAATTGACAGAATTAAATATTCAACTACATGAATTATTGGATAAAGAGTATATCAAGACGAGTGTTTCACCATGGGGAGCACCAGTCCTCTTTGTGAAAAATAAAGACGGGACTCTACGACTATGTATCGATTATAGACAATTGAATAAAATGACTATTAAGAAAAAATACCCCTTACCTAGGATAAATGATCTCTTCGATAAAGTAGGTGGGGCCAAGATCTTTTCAAAGTTGGATTTACGATCCGGTTATCATCAAGTTAGGATAAAAGATGAGGACACAAGAAAAACATCATTTCGAACAAGATATGGACACTACGAATTCGTATTCATACCTTTCGGACTCACTAACGCACCAACCACATTTATGTGTCTAATGAACAACATTTTCAGTCAATACTTGGACAAGTTCGTATTGGTATTTATCGACGACATTCTGGTCTATTCTAAAACAGAAGAAGAACATGAAGAACACTTAAGCATAGTTCTGCTTTGAAGAAACACAAACTGTACGCCAAATTTGATAAGTGTGATTTTTATCAAAAGGAAATACAATACCTAGGACATGTAATTTCTGCAGAAGGCATTGCAGTCGACCCTGAGAAAATAAAATCCATCATGGAATGGTTGGTACCTAAGGATGTAACGGACATCTGGTCATTCATGGGAATCACCGGATATTATCGCATATTTATAAAGGGGTTTTCCAAATAGCCTACCCTATCACGTCATTACAAAAGAAAGGGACCAAGTTTAACTGGTCGCAAAAGTGTCAAGACAGTTTTAACAAGTTGGAGGAAATATTGACAACCGCACCCATCTTGAGGGTAGCAGACCCAGATAAAGACGTTACCAGCTGTGTTGATGCGAGTAAGTTGGAGCATGATAATGGATTTACCATGGTTAATACAAGGGCATTTGAACCGGGTACAGAGCCTTATGTTCTTCCAAGTCAATGCGAGCGAGTATTTTACTCAGAGGTACCTGGTAAAGAAGGTTGGTTATACATTGTTAGATATGATCCAAGAGGAAGACCAGTAAAGTACAATCATGTAGCCGAGGATGAAGATAATTACGATGAAGAAGATCATGATTATGAAGATCAGGAGCAGGTGGCTCATATAGTCAATGTGTCAGACAAAGAAGTTGAAGAAGTTGATCATCCAAATGTAGGATAATTTGAAAACATCATCGATCAAGGAATGTGTAAGGGACCCTTTAACAAGGGATGGTTTAAAAATTTCCTTGAGCCACCCCTATGCATAACCCCTAGGCGATACAAGGGATAGATCCAAAGAATCTTAAGGAGGGTGCTAAAGGAACATAAAATATAAGAATCATCCCACTAAATGTTTTAATAAGAGGGTTCATCACTAAATCATCTATTATGAGGGTTAGGATTCAACGTGTTTCATTCCTATATAAGTTATTATATATAAGATAGAAAATTTATCCAAAACTAGGTCGATGTGTTTAGCTAAATTTTATGTTGCATATTTTAAGACATTGTTTTACATTAAAAGCTAAAATAATATATTTCACTATGCTTCCAACTCAAGGAAATAGACATAAATTTATAGAGTAGAAAGATTGTAATTCAATTAGCATCACCAATAATCCCCATAATTAACCCCTACTTTAAATAATGAAGAAATCAATTTACACCTTCACAATAAGAGATGAAGTTAGTGGTAGCATGAAAATAACAATATAGGACAAGATTCTTGTTCATTTTGAATGGGTTCATATTAATTGGTTTTTCCAAGATTATTAAAATCAATTCCTATCCTCTCACTATGAATATAAAGTATGCTTCCTTTAATTTCCACACATCATATGCTTCTTTGTACTTATGGCGGAAGGCTTAGGCAGATCTATCTCAGCGACAATCACAGATGGATCCCTCAAAGGTCTACCTCTCCACAATCTTCAGCCAACCCTCTCCCACAGCCAGTTCGTAGACGACACGCTCCTTCTCAACTCCCCCTCGGTAAGGGAAGCCCTCTCACTCAACTCCATCCTCTCTGACTTCACGGAAGCCTCAGGCATGTCTCTAAACCTGGATAAATCCAAACTCTACTTTTTCAATACCCCTGCTCTGGTTCAAGTCCATATATCCAGACTCCTAGGCATACCAAGGAGCTCCCTTCCGTCCAACTACCTAGGCAT
>SNQJ01S0085956.1:42945-53270 GCA_010110895.2 Picea sitchensis | reverse complement strand
GTCGAAACGAGATTATCTGTGCTCCCACTGTCCACTATGACCTTGCATTTCCAGCCCTGGGTCTTGCAAGTCGTCCAGAACAGTCGACACCTTTCTGCTGTGTCCTCCACCTCTTTCTCAGGTTTCAAGAGAACCTTATGCACTGTTAGTGACTTCCCGCTTCCAGCGTCTTCATCTTCAACGTCATGCCTCTGCGCCTCAGCAACATGAGTTTCCTCTGTCTATCTTTCTCTCTGGATAGTCCACGGCTTTATGACCGTCTTTACCACACGTGAAACATGTGATAATTCCTCCCCGGCCTCTTCCTCTACCTCGGGTACGAGGAAAAGTGTTGGCATCAGCGTAATCTTCTTGCTGACCTGTTTGCTGTCTCCTCAGCTCAGCAACTTGTTGTCTCTGCTGNTCAGTGTACTCCTTCACCGTCATCAACTTCTGCCTCAGGTTCTGCATGCGCCTGAACAGAGTGATCTGGTAGTCCCTCGGGATGAACTTTGTCTTCATCTTGGCGATCATTCGATCCCAACTTTTTATCTTCTGTTTTCCCTTGGAACGTCGGTCTGCCTGCAGCTCGTCCCACCATAAGGCTGCATGTCCCTTCAGCTTGGTGACAACATGCTCTGATACCACTCTAACGCAACCTGCCCCTTACCGAGCAAGCCGGTCGCTCCACCAAGACCTTCTATTTCTCACGGGCCCGAAGAGTCAACGCTCTTCAACTCCCTCGGGAGTTCTTCACCGCAGTTGCCTCCTTCTCGGCAATCTCCCCCTTCGGGACTCGGGAAATCACGTTTCGGGAGTCGGCGGTTCACGCGAGCACAACTCACAAGTAGTTCCAAACCCCGAACCCCGATGGTCAATGGGTCAACGTCCTCCCTTATCGGGGAAATTCCCTATCGGGAAATCGGTGGTAGTGTTGCCGCACGTCCCGTGCAACACAAAACCCCGAACCCCGAACTCCGACAGCACGCCACCTGTCCTCCTATTATCTTCGAAATCCCACTCTGCAACATCCTCTTCGATGTCTTCGTAGTCGAAGTAGGTGTCGAGTGCTCGGATCCAATCCAACAGATCCTCTACGTTTAGATTTCCCTCATAGACGGGAATATCCATCTTCGTCTTCAAGCTCATCCTCGAAATGGCTCTGATCAACCTCTCTGTCGAGGCATCTTCTGCGGCGACCTCTTCTTGGTCGTGTCCAACTTCCTCTTCAACCTCAGGATCACTGAACTCTGCTGCACCCGCTCCACGCCTCTGGGTGGCCTCCATATCTTCGAGTCTCGCCCTGAGATCTCGTATTTGACGTTCCATCTCTGGATTCCCTGCTGGATTTCCTACTTGCCTGCCCCTTCT
This sequence comes from Picea sitchensis, assembly GCA_010110895.2. Taxonomy (NCBI): domain Eukaryota; kingdom Viridiplantae; phylum Streptophyta; class Pinopsida; order Pinales; family Pinaceae; genus Picea; species Picea sitchensis. Next base: position 51,920 of record SNQJ01S0085956.1, on the reverse strand, counting down.
TCGCGCGTCCCTGTCCTCACGATCAGGTGACTGCCTTTCTCTCCTGGGTGGCATTATATCTCTTCTTTCTTTGCTTCAGAAGCAAAAGTATTCCCGCTCTGATACCACTCTGACGCAACCCGCCCCTCACTGAGCAAGCCGCCCCCACCAGGACCTTCTTCACACACGGGCTCGAAGAGTCTAAGCTCTTCCAACTCCCCTCGGGAGTCACACGTCACCCACAACAACTCCTTCGGAAATCGGGATATCGTGACTCGGGGGTTCACGATTCACGCGAACACAATTCACTGATAGCTCCAACCTCCGAAACCCGAACTCCGAATAGTCAACAGTCAACGCTCTCGGTCTCGGGGATTTTCCTATCGGGAAATCGACGGATGAAAGGCACTGATATACTTACCTTTCGAAACCCCGAACACCGATGTGCCGATATGATTCCACGTGTCTTCCACTAACTTCCGGGTCCCACGCTGCCACGTCCTTTTCGAGATTTCGTGGATCGCGAATCCGCGATGCAAGAACTCCTTGGTGTCGAGAACTCCGATTCCCCGAACGCCGAAACCCCGAAGTCCGATGACACCTGTCCTCCACCCGCTCTGGAGGTCCCACTCAGCTACGTCACCTCCTTTGCTCATGCGATCGGGGATCGCGGGATCGCGATTTCACCGGTCACAATTCTCTTGCATCATAAAACCCCGAACCCCGATTCTCTGATGCCACCTGTCAACATCTCCTGGGGAGACCTACGTCTTGACACCTGTCTCCCTCTCGTTCTATCGGGATTTCGTGATTCGGGAGTTCGCGCCTCCTGATGCACAAGGTCACAGACCCTGCAAAACCCTGAATCCCGACTCCTCAAGATCTTCCGCCACGTGTCCTCTCTCCGATCAATGGTTCCGATCGATTCAGGAAATCGTCGATCGCGATTTCAAAGGGATTGAACCCTTGTTTCCGCGAACACCGAACGCCGAACCCCGATCCAAAGGGATCCTGCGCCACGTGTCCTTGTCTGGATCAACGGCTCAGATTTCTTCGGGGAATCGCGACTGGGGATTTCACGAGGTGTAAAACTCTCATCCTATTGAACCCCGAATGACGAAACCCCGAAGTCCGAAGTACTTGCTCTCCACACCTGTGTATACGGGTTATCTCCCGTGCAACTCCTCCACGATATGACGGTCCTCGGGATTTCGCGGAACTTCACGGGGATTTCAACCCGTAGATTCTCTTCCTCTGGAGAATCCTCCACTCGACCACCTTCGTCCTGTGCGAACTTCACTGGGGTCGCTCCCACAGCGAAACAAAAGAACTATCTCTCCTGAGCTTTGTTCTTTTGACTCCTTCAAAGAACTTTCATGCATTTCCTGTGCCCGACTTCAAGGGCCTTCAAAGTGTTGAAGTCTTTCCGGGTTTCCTTTACCCAGGCTTGTTACTAAGCCTTGCGTCCAACCTGCACTCACCTGCACGACTTGAACAATCCCAATTCACCTTGGGCAAATGAGAACAAAGGTTTAGCTACTTGGCCTCCTCGACGCCCTCTATGCGGAGGAATTCAACTGCACTCTATGCAGGAATCTCCTGGCTCAAGCAGAGAAACAATTTGGACTCATTCTCTCAGGTTTCTAACCTGATATGCAATCACATAAGCAGCATATAGAAGATAAGCATAAAAAGAAGCAAGTATGCAAAAGCATAATATCAGCAACACCAAGAGACTAAACACATCCATGGAATTGAAATAAATCTTTCCTATTAATTCAATTTCTGTACATGGAGTTTCTTCACAAGCTCTCTGCTCTGCTCCCCTTTTTCCTCTAATGCTGAATTATAATCTCAATTATACAAGGAGGGTGCCTATATTCTTTTTCCCTCCTGGAAGTAAAAACTGTCTAATCTACAGCTAATTTTCTATCTACCAACATTAAAAATATTTAATGCCTCCTTATCTACATTAGGTTACATCTGCGCTTGGCTTTGAATGCCTCCATCTAAATGGCGGCGCAACAATCTTTCCCGAGCATTTCAAAAATATATAGGTGCTGGCCCTATCCATCTATCAGTTCTTTTCCCTCCACGCGCTGTCTCGGAAAATGACGTCGTAGATGCTCCTACATCACCTTGCCCCAAGCACCTTCTATCCAACAGAAGAAGGTCGACAAGGCTGAAGCAAAGTGCAAAGATTCCTTCTACCCATCATCCTTTCATGTATCTCGACTTGTTGAAGAGCCTCAACCTCAACAGGTTCATGACAAATTTCTAAAAACTGAGCAGTACAACGTCTCCAGCAAGACAAGCAGCGCACTAAGATGCAGATTCAACAAACGCTTTTCCCCCTCCCCCGGGAACTCAACGCAATGGAGACCATTGCTTCCTAAGGAGGGAGGATTGATCCGGGTGGATATCAGTGGCCACCCACGTTTTTCAAAAGGCTCAAAATAGTTTGTTGGCATTTTTAACAATTTACTATTTTTAGCAGGTTTTAACTTCCAGGGCCCTTTTGAGGGACCAAATGAAGGTTTTTCAAGATAGAGGTTCTCAATGATAGCCAAATGCATGATTTATCTCCCAAAATTAATCTCCTCGACAATACCTTTCCAACAAGCTATCACATGCCTAAAACATAGATCGTATGCAAAAGTTACGACCTCGGGAAGTTGATGTACTCACTTACCCAAACAGGGCCCACATGACTTTTCGCGCTTCATCTCCTAGCATTAGGTTTTTGGATGTCTAGGGTTTTTGGAATTCCTGATTATTGTAAAAAGGCCTTCAGAGCCTCATTGTAATCATCTTATTGCGAATGCGAGTAGCCGTCACATCTCTTATCAGAGATAAGATGCCACCATTCTAGCGAGTCTTTCACTTTGTATTTTTACAGTCTCTGTACATTTCTTTCATTAATAGAAATCGTGTATTACTGTATATATGTGTTTATGGTTGCATCTCTGATACATTTTTGTTATATCATTGAATATCTGTGATATCTCTATGCATTTCTTTATTATATCTCCAATCTCATTTCGTGCCGAAAATAATCCGGATCAAAGGAGGTCCACATTGAACATTGGGTGCAAGCCAAGGAAGGGGGGAAGGTTGAGCTCAAATGAATTGTCACCCACATCCTTGGTGATGGTGTAAGGTCCATAACAGAGTGGACGAAGATTTCTATGAGGCCTTGTTAGGAATTATTTCTGCAAGTACAACCAAACTTTGTCTTGCACTTGAAACTAGTCTGGCACCTGGTGTTGATCATGGAACTGGTTGCACTTGGAATTGAACTTCTGTAAACTATCTTGAACCTGTTGGTGGATGTGCTAGATCCACTCAATAAACTAGGTGGATTTTTCATCTTCAGTTGGAGCATGCAACGAGTCTACCTAAGTGGCCGTAAGGGGTAGTGAAATGTCCATGGGTCCCAATGGTTGAAATCCAAACCCCACCTAAAAGGGGTTGCGGTCGGTTGATCTATGTATGGATTTGTTGTAAATGTGATGAACATGGGGAAGAATCTCTTCCCAGGTGTGAAAGTTCTTGGAAATTTACATGCGTAGGATGTGCATGATCATTCGTTTGACGACCTGAGTTTGGCCATCCATCTGTGGGTGGAAGGTAGTGGACTTGGTGAGCTTGGTGTCCAGCAGTAACCAAAGGCTCAACAAAAATGTGCTAAGGAACCGACTATCCTGATATGAAATAAAGGTTTGTGGCATCCCAAAGTGTACCCACACTCGTTCAAAGAATAGATTGGAAGTGGCCTCCTTTTTTATGTTCTTCTTGCAGGCGACCAGAATCACCATCTTGGAAAAGCGATCAACAGCCACCAAAAAATAGTCATTTCCATGCTTAGTGGACGGAAGGCCCAAAATTTAGTCCATTGAGATGGATTCCTAGGGCCTATCAGGAGTAGGAAGAGGAGTGTACATTCTTTGTTTCTTAGTGGCCAGTTTGGAAATAATGTAGGTAGTGTAGGATTGGATATACATGCTGACATCTTGTCGAAGTTTCGGCCAATAGAAATGTCATTGCAGTACTTCCACTATATTTTCCATGTCTAGGTGTCCTTCCAGTCTATTACAGTGGGTTTCCCAAATCATCTTCGCTTGCTCGCTTGATGGAACACAGAGATGGCCCAAATGGCACAAAAACCTGTCTTAAAGATGGAAATTAGTGATAGTTGTGTTTGTGCCCAACATCTGGTAGGTATTGGAGAAGTCAGGATCCATCTCATAGAGGTGGGGCCATTCGAAGGTCTCATGGATGCAAGAATTTACCACTGTGGTGAGTTCCTCAACTGAAGGTCGGTCGAAGAAATCAATGACTCAGCTGGTACTTCATGTTTTATACTTGATGTTGAGGTGGAACTATTCTAAATATGTGGACCACTTCCGATGGCGGTCATTCTACAATTTTCCTTATGTCTACATGAACTGCAGTGGCTTATGATCAATGTGGATGACTATCTCCTTCCTGAGAATGTAATGCCTCCATTGGAAGCAGGCTTGCATAATGGAGTACATTTCTTTGTCGTAAGAAGGGTAACTACAAATGACATATGATAGTGTGTCACTGTGATAGGTCATGGGGTGGATTTGTTGAGTGATGATTGCATCCACAACATAGTCTAAATCATCTGTCTCGATCTCAAAGGGATGTTGTAGATCAGGTAATGAAATCACTGGGATTGAGCACAAGCGTTGCTTCATATCATCAAATACTTTATGTTGGGACAGACCCCACACAAAAATTTCCTTGCCACCACCCTTGGTTATTTGGATGAGGTCCCTTGGGATATGGAATAATCCCAACATGAGCCTGCAATATAAATTAGCAAGGCCTAAGAATAATTTATTTTTCCTTTTCTTAGCAGCTGCAATCAACCTCTAGGCCTTCAACCTCTCTTCTCATGAGAGAATCAATCATGACCCATTACCAAATTTTAGTACATTGTGATAGGCTCCAGGATGGAAAGTGTTAAGTATGGTGGGGAAACATAATTTTACCCTTGTGAGGACCCCACAGTAGTATCCCTTTTTCATGAGCAGTGACAACATAGGACTAGGGAAGAGATGTTGGTCTTCAAGGTGAAACAAGGAAAAAAACATAACTTCTTGAGCTAGTAATCTATTATACAACTTCAACCAATGATCCTCATCCACATTCCTAGTATATTAAGCACAACACTTCACATGAAATAAGGACTATCATACTTCATCATGATGTTGGCTTACCACCTCCCATACACTAATTTGACTGAATGTGATGAGCTTGGATGATCTAAAGAAAAATAGGAAATTTGAGAGGGGGGGTGTTGGGATGCTATCTGTGGACATGCTACTCATCATCATGGTTGGGATAATTGTATTCATTGTAGGCTATGAGACATGATCTACTCTAGTTACACCTTTACACCTATGGGCATGGGGGGTAACTTCTAGCTCCAACATGGGGACATATTCTCACCATAGAGTGCATAGAACCTCAATGGGGACATATTCTCACCATAGAGTGCATAGAACCTCAACGTCTATAATTGTCTAAGACCGGAAATCATGCACCCAGTTCTAACAACACTAACACTTCATTAGTGAAAACTGTAGGATGTGACCCATCAGGTTTAGTATTAAATCAAATTCATACTGGAAAGGAAAATTTTAGTAAAACTATATATGATAAAATAATGATACAATGAAGAATGCAAGTTCCTAACATGGATGCATAATATGCAAAATGAGAATGCAGTGGAATGTATATGCAAGATAGTGAAAATATTTACTAACATGGATGTGTTAGGACCATACAATGTACCTTTTTGCCCACACTTTTTGCTACTTTTACACCTTGTTTCACTCACATTTAAACTCACATTATCACCTTACCCTATCTTTCCAAAGGTATATAACTCTATTATCTTTACTATATGTTTAATTCGTTTTGCATATAATTTTACATTACTCTCGTACTTAACCATTGATCATAAAGGTATACGTGCTGAAACAGTTCGAACTGCAGATTAGTATTGAGGCCTGTTGCTGAAACACCCTGTGGCTGAAAAAGTCTGTGGACTACGATGCTGAAACAACAAATCACACAGAAGAATCTATTACACAGTCTGTGATCAATGATGTTGAAACATCAACTCATACATAAGAAGTTGTTACACAGTTCGTGGTCAACGATGTTGAAACAACAACTCACATAGAAGAAGTTGTTACACAGTCCATGGTCAACGATGCTGAAACAACAACTCACACAAAAGAAGTTGTCACACAGTCTGTGGTCAACGATGCTGAAACATCAACTCACACAGATTGACCACAACAGCCGCACCTTGAGCTAGCATTTACCATCACTGCTTCCTGAGACCAAGTTGCTGAAACAATCAGAACGCAAATCTCGTGGCTGAAATAGCCCGCGATTTGCGATGCTGAAATAGCATACAACAACAGTAACAAGAAGACAAATAAATAAGTTGTTACTCCAGCCGCAACAACAACACCTCACTCAACACTTGTAATAGCATTCTATTGCGGGAGACTAGGATATCCTATTCCAGTTTAGAAAGTCGATCTGACTAAGAATAAGACTCAGATGTACACCTGTAATTTTTTGATCAAATTGTATCGAAGGGATTCTCCTATTTAAATAATAGGAAATCATCATTAGAGATCGTCTTTTTTTTTAGCTAAGAAATGATTTTACAGAGAGGGACGTGTTTCACTTCAGATTGTAATGTAACACAGTTGACAAATGAATAAAAGATTGTTCTGAGCATTTTCCTCTAGTTCATTTCGTTTCAGGGGAATCTTGTGAGAAGGGAGGGCCCACCTTCTTCACAAGATTCACCCGTTATCTTTGTAGTGTGTTAGTGTTATTTCTGTTCATGCCTTGATTAAATTATGTTTTGCTGAAACACTACTTTACTGAACTCTGTTTTGCTGAAACACTACTTTATTGAACTATGTCTTGCTGAAACTCTACTTTACCGATTGTTACATTGTTTTCATGTGATTCATGCTTGTTTAACTGTTAATCATTCTAGTTAGCAATCCTTCTTGGTGAATTTATGAAAGCTTGATAATCAGGGACTGGTGCTGAAGGTTCCTGCTTCGGGAATAGGGTCCTGTTTTCTGTTAGAGATAGTTAGCCTTCAGTGTATGCCGATTATTTTAACGAGTTCATGAAAGTGTGCTAATCAGAAACATGTGCTGAAGATTCCTGCTTCGAGAATAGGGTCATGTTCTCTGTTAGGATATAGTTAACCTTCATTGTGTGTCAATTATTTCAGTTAAGCAATGAGTTCATGAAGTGTGATGATTGGAAACAGGTGATGAAGATTCCTGCTTTGGGAATAGGGTCTTGTTCTCTGGTTACAGAATAGTTGGTCTTTCCTTTTGTAGTGTCTTGAAAGATTTCTTTTCCAGGTTGTTATTTTCTTAATGTAATCCAGGATTCTTGGACAATTATTTCTTTAAAACATTGAACTCTTCAATAGGTAGATTGATTTCCTGTAATTCAAGTTAGAACTTGAGTTTGTTCAAGGCAAAGTGTGATTAATATGTTTTTACTACAACTCCAGGTTTCTTTTGAGATTGAGCTTATATAGTGCGTGATTACATTTGAAATAAACAAACTTCCCTGGGTTGACAATTTATGTAGCACTTGATTGTTTAGTCGAATAAGCAATTATAGTGACCAACATTTTGACGCCGTTGCCAGGGAAGGTAATTATAGATTTTAAAAGAACTTATGATTTTTCAGATACAAAGATTGCATGAGAGGACGCGAAGACCCCAAAGACACTGACCCTACAGGTGGAAGGGGCAGAGGAAGAGGAGGAAGAAAGAATTATATTGACGAGATTATATCAAAGTTTGAATCTGCTGCTCAACGACCAAACTCTCGGAAACAAAAATCCCGGCCTTCATTTCAAGACAACTTTGAAACGGGGAAAGAAGTATGGAGTCCTGAGACAGTCTAGAAACCAACACGAAACATTGAGGACAGAGCAAGCACAGCAGAGGAGAAAACATAAAAAAACATGGATGAGTACAATGAAGAATTGCATCATGAAGAACAGACAGGTCCTGAAGGAGAGGTAAATGATGGAAACTCTTTCTCCACATTAGGATTTCTTATTGGTGATATTCCTAGGGGGGTAGCCCCCATGAAGAACATTCCACTCTCAACACTACCTAACTTTCATGGTTTGTCTTCAGAGGATCCTGATGAATTCCTTTTTGAGTTTGATATATTATGCAGAAGTCATGATTACATTTTCAATGCTAAAAAATTAAAGCTATTTCCAACAACATTGAAAGGAAATTCACTAAGATGGTTCATGAGTCTTGGAGGCCATGTAATCACAACATGGGATCAAATGAAACAGAAATTCCTGAATAAATACCAGGACTATTACCGAACAAGATAAAAAAGGGAGGAACTATTTAAGATGATGCAGAAAGAGGACAAAAATCTGGAGGATTTTGTAGAAAGGCTACAATATAATCTACAAAGATCCAGTCACCCCAATGTAAGTAAAGATATTCTTAAAACCATATTATTAAAAGGAGTAAGGGATGGCTGTCTAGATATGATGAATATGCTTGGAAAATGGGACATATCTAAGGAATCATATGATGAAATTGTTAACCTATGTAAAAGATGTTCAAGAGGAGCTTCAAGAAATAGATCAAATAACAGGGACACCACACCTTCAAGAGTCCAAAAATCAGCCAGTGGGGGAGCAACAAGAACCAAAATAGGTAATTTACTTGAAGGTTTTAAGACTAAAATGTTAAGCTCTTTTGCCTCACAAATTGACACCTTGCAGATTCAAAAGAAGCAAGCAGAAGAAGAAGCAACTATGTCCATCTTTTGTTCTAAATGCAGAGACAAACACCCACGAAGGGAATGTCCATTGGACAAAAAGCCAATCTGCACCATCTGTGATAAAGATCATGAGACTCAACAATGTC
>SNQJ01S0085956.1:0-34145 GCA_010110895.2 Picea sitchensis | reverse complement strand
TTTTATAAAATTTTGGCGATTTTTAAGGTAAAATAATTTTATCCTATAGAATTTGGGCGAATAATTTTTAAAATAGTGAATCTCGTTTTTGGAAAAACCATGGAAAATTAGCCCATGAGCGAAATTTAGCCCCTAAAATCATCACTGATTTGCATGGGACTATACAGATACGAAAGGAATCTCTCCCAAATTATGTACTCATCGAATATATATTAAGGAAGATTGTCGATTGATCTGCCAATCTCAACGACGAATGAACCCTAATTTGAGAGAAATACTTAAAGAAGAACTTCAAAAATTGCTTGATGCAGGTTTATCTATCCTATATCAGACAGTGAATGGGTTTCCCCGTTGGTAATAGTTCCTAAGAAAAATGGGAAATGGAGAGTATGTGTGGATTATAGAGCCTCAAATAAAGCTACTCAAAAAGATCACTTTCCATTACCATTCATTGATCAGGTGTTAGACAGTTTGTCAGGGAAGAAATTTTTCTCATTTTTAGATGGTTTCAGTGGGTATAACCAAATAAAAATTGCACCCCAAGATCAAGATAAAACAACTTTTACTAGCCCTTGGGGAACGTTTTCTTATAGAGTTCTCCCATTTGGACTATGTAATGCACCAGCAACCTTCCAAAGAGCAGTTATAGGAATCTTTTATGATATGCTTAATGACTCTATAGAAATTTTTATGGATGACTTTACTCCTTATGGTGTTTCTTTTTAGGAAGCACTACAAAACCTTGAGAAAGTACTTAAACGATGTATACAAGCTCACCTCTCCTTAAGTACAGAAAAATGTCACATGATGATGAGTGAAGGAATAGTGCTTGGACATTTTATTTCATCTGAAGGAATCCAGGTGGATCCATCCAAGATACAAGTCATTAAAGATATTCCTACTCCCAAAACCCAAACAGAGGTAAGAATTTTTCTAGGACATGCTGGATACTACAAAAGATTTATCAATTTTTTTTCCAAAATAGCTTCTCCCCTATTTGTGTTACTGATGAAAAATGTTGAATTCAAATGGACTAATTCTTGCCAGGAAGAATTTAATACACTTAAACATCAGTTATCTACAACTCCTATTCTTAGAGGACCTGATTGGACACTTCCCTTTCATATATCCTCTGATACTTCAGACACTGCAATAGGAGCTTTCTTGGGACAAGAAGAAAATCATCTTCCTTATGCTATTTATTTCATTAGCAAGAATATGACTCCTGTTGAACTCAATTATACAGTTACCGAAAAAGAATTCTTAGAAGTTATATATGCTATTAATAAATTCAGACATTACATCACTGGCTACTCTACTCTTGTCCATACTGATCACTCAACTATCAAATATCTAATGAGCAAACCTATCACAAATGCTAGAGTCACCAGATGGTTACTATTATTACAAGAATTTGATATTACAATTGTAGATAGACCAGGAAAAGAAATGTAGTTGCTGATTTTCTTTCTCAGATAAAACCTGATGGCTTGGACCTTACGAAGTAGACATTGTTTTCCCCAATGGAATAGTAAGGCTCCTCACAATCGATGACTCTAAAACACCGTTACTTGTAAATGGTCATTGGTTGCGTTTGTACCAGTGCCCTATTTCCAAAGAAGATTTTAAGGCCACATGGGTGGCAGACTCTCATTACCTCTTTTTAGAGGGGGATCCTACCCCTCATTGCAATTAATTCCTTTTAAGTTAATTTATTTAGTATTAGATTAGATTTCATTTACTAATAATCCATGTCAAGAAATACCATGTTACAATCGATTTTTGCAGATTCTCGATCAAAGCACAGGCCTACTAAGAAAGGACGATCCTACTTCAAGAAGAGGCAAGCTTTCCCATTGTTGAAACACCACTCTTCAACAACTCTTTGCTCTTTCTTCATTGCTGAAACACCATTGTTCAACAACTTTTTGACTTTCCCCACTGCTGAAACACGACTGTTTAGCAATATTTCACACCATTTTCCCCCATCGCTGTTCAACAACCTTTCACAATTTTTCCCATTGCTGAAACACTATTGTCAACAACTTTTCACCATTTTCCCATTACCAAAACACCACCGTTCCACAATTCTTCACATTGTTCCAGTGCTGAAACACCACTGTTCAACAATCTTTCACACCATTTTCCCCCATCATTGTTCAACAACCTTTCACCATTTTCCCCATTGTTGAAACACCATTGTCAGCAACTTTTCACCATTTTCCCCCATCGCTGAAACACCACTGTTCAGCAACCTTTCACCATTTTCCCCATTGCTGAAACACTATTGTCAGCAACCTTTCACCTTCTCCCCATTGCCAAAACACTACAATCCAACAATTCTTCACAGTCTCCATTGACGAAACAACACCGTTCAACAATTGTTTCGCCCTTCTTTCTGTTGCTGAAACACCAACTTTTCAACATTTTCTGTCAATAAGCTTTTGCGCTCTCATACTACATTTTATCCTTCCAGTCAACAAATCCGTGATACAATTCATCTAACAAATCACAAAGTCTCTGCCATGGCCACTACAGAACTATTATGGACAGGCTCTATATTTTGTTTGAAGTACAAATCAAAAGGTAAAGGTGAGGTATGTAAATTTTATGTAAATACAATTAAGCTATAGTTAATGAGAAGATTCCAACTCATCATTACCACTCATGTAAAATCATTACTAGCCGCACTTAAAGGGGGGGGGGAGAAATATCGAACCTTTTCACACGAATTAACCACCACCATTCCTATTTACCATCCTTTTGTTTGTTTCACCACCATTTGCATGCCTTCATTCCAAAAACTCACTCTGCACAGAAGCTATTACTTGACTCTTTGATGGTGTATTTTACTAAGTTGTTAGCTATGGGAGGCTCTGTTATATGTTACGAACCCATCACGATAGCCCTGTTAGAACTATATCCAGAAGCCTATCAAAATTTTTAGCAGGTAGGATGCCTCAGTTATTTTCAGAGACTCCATGGGTATGATCAACAACAGGTTCTCCAATTTGCTCAAAATTTTCAGGAAGACCATTCCATTATTCAAGGGGTTCGGATTTCAGTTACAGAAGAGGATATAGCACAGGTTTCAGGTCTCCCTACCAATGGCATACACATGTTCAGCCGCAAACATATCATCCTTAATGCCCAGCAAGATTTCCTCTTTCCAGGGGAACAAATTGAACCTAAAGGCCAAGGTGTCCGACTCAGATCATTGTCGCCTCCATGGATGGAAGTTGCAAAATTTGTCAAATACTACCTCACCCGCAAAGGCCAATACTAGGTAGTCTACCAGCACGATTTTGTCCTGTTGTCTCATTTACAGCATGATAGATTGGTGAACATTCCTTATTATTTGCTCAGTTGTCTTAAAAATATGTCGCACTACTGTAAAAAGGATAAAGATCTCACCCTTTCACTCACCCATCACCATCTCGTTCAACTTCTTATCCAAAAGGGTTTTTCCCAACAAAACCCTCCACTAAACAAGCCACCCATAGATCCCCAAGAAGCTGCTGAAATTCCCGAAAATCTTCAAGAACAGCAACCACAAAACCCTCCAGATTCTCTAGAAGTACCTAACAGTCCACCTACAGACCCAATCAGTCCAATTAACTCCCCTACCATACCAAGCCCACCCCACACTTTACCAGAATCATCCAGTCCTGCCCTTCATATTCTTAGCGATGATTCTGAACCAGACAATTCTCCAAATCCCATCATTGAGGAAAAACCCCTACGTAAACGAAAGAAAATTCCTTTCTTTCCTCCCTTTTTGCAAAGAAAACGAACAAGGGTCTCAACAAGGGCAGCCACTACTTCCACTGCCCTAGACGCCCAACCCATCCGACTAATACCCCGTACACCTCTAACCTCCCAAATGCCGAAATATTTACCTATTCCACCCACGGGCACTGAAACACAAGAACCAGACGCCCAGTATGTTGCGACATCATCCGTTTCAAACCCAGTAGCTGAAACACAAGAACCAACTACTCATTCAGTAGCTGAAACACAAGAACCAACTACCCATTCAGTAGATGAAACACAAGAACCAGCTACTCATTCAGTGGTTGAAACACAAGAACCAACTATAGCTGTCACACAAGAACCAGCTATAGTTGAATCACAAGAACCAGCTGCTGATATCGTTATTGAGACACAGGACTCTGATGCCCAGGGAGCTGCAACATTACTTTCTTTACATCAAGAAGATGAAACAAAAAAATCACCTACCGATCCTGTAGTTGCTCCACAAGAACCAACTAGTGAGGCTGTGATTGCTACACAAGAACCAATCACTCCTCAACCAGAAGCAACAATGGCCTCTGTCTTATAAGAAAATGAGTTCCTAAGGTCTGAACTGGAAACCTACAAGCAAGAGCTGGCCATGGCAAAGGAAGCCTATGAGAAGGAACTTAACTTGTACACCCTAGCTCACATAACAACCGTGTCAGAGGGAACTACAACAGAGAATCCGTGTAGAGAATATATGTGCAGTCAATGTGGGGACATCTACTATCAAGTAGGCTATAAAGTAACTCAAATTCCAATGCCAGGAGCTGGCCCTGCACCTTCGACTGTTGCAGTCAAAGAAGAACACCCTGCTGTTACACAAGAACCAGCAGGACCTTCCAAAATTAAGACTGAGCCCTGGCCTACAACAAATGTCAAAACTGGAACCCCTGCTTTTGTTAATAAAGCTGTACAAATATTGCCTATTGATGAAAATGAGATTTAGTGAATGAGATCTGCTGAAGAATCATGAAAAGAATGCCAAATATGGTGAGAAAACGCTAAAGGAATGATAATATAAAAGGGGATATTTAGACCATGGAACCCAACGAATTAGGAAATCAAGAGATGGTTGAAAACAAAGGATCTGAAATTTGCATAGAAATATAACAAAAACCCAAATTTAACACCGCACAAATATTTGGACAAGTACGTTTTTAGCGACTTGCACAAAGTATTTTTCTGTGATTTCCCACATGTGTTGTAGTAGTGGATATTAAGGTTGAAAGAAAATCACCCTACAAATAAGACCAGACAGCTGGAGTGGAATTCTATGGAGATCGTGTAGTTACAACAAGTTGACAATAAATTTACACGTGTAATAGATTTCTGGTTACACAACATTGTTGCAGGATTTATCACACAGTTTGTAGTAGATACTACGAAGTATTACAATGCAACAGATCAAGAATTCTTGAAGGGACCTAGAGGTAGGTATATTATATATTTGTATACTTCCATCAAGATTTTACTATATAACAAAGGTGTAACGACAATGGCATCGGACAACTAAACTTCCCTACATGCATGGGGGAAGGGGGGAAGCACTGACAAGAGACAGAGAAATGGAGGAAGAGATGGATAAATGAAAGAAGGAGGAGGACTTGGATCCAATCATGATGGATGAAGACTAGATCAAGCAGATCATGGAAACAGCTGGAAGAAATCACAGTGGATCACCCTACCAATACAAGATGAACAATAAGAAGAGAGCCACAGTCATGAGGGAAATCTTGACAAGTGATGAAGAAGAGGTAGAGGATATCTGGTTTGTGGAGAAGATTGAGTAAATCATGTGTGCAACATATGAAAGGAATACAAGAGGTCGAAGGGAAAGAACCGAAGGAAAAACTCCTATCCATATCAATGTCAGTGTGGAACCCATAAACCCATGTGCTATGAATACATCAGAGAGAAAACCACCATTTAGACAACCAAAATTGAGTGGAAGAAACATAGTAGGAAGTACATCTACACAGGGAGAAACAACTAGGGGAGCTAGTTTAGGAATATTAGTCAAGGATATACACCACCCGGAGGTAGTAGTTCATCATGCAGGATGGCAGGACATGATCCCACCATCAGGTTACCAAAATTCAAGGGAAATGCATCTGAGGACCCTGAGAAGCACTTGTTCATCTATGAAAAGATATGGGAAGCAAATAAGATCATATATGATGATACAAAACTTGCGTAGTTAGCTATCACACTAAGAGACCACGCACTAGATTGGTACATGAGCTTAGCTAGAAACAGTCCACCAGGAACAACCTGAACGATTGTGGATATCAAGAAGTTTTTGATAAATGAATTCTAGAATCCTAGCTCATAGGATCAGTACATGAATGAGATGATAGAGATAAAATATAAAACAGAGGAATCTGTCTCGGAGATTGACCAAAGATTTAAACGATTGAAGGGAAAGATAAAGTATGTCATGACATATATGCATCATAGACATCTATTTGTGAATTCCCTACTACCACACTTGAAATGCCCTTTGAGACAACAAAAGTTTCAAACTCAAGCAAAGGCTCTACAGGTAGCTTTACAACTAGAAGAGAACTGATACCAAAAGACAGATCCAGCAATAGAGGAGTTGAAGGAGGATCTGAAGAATTTAACATTTCAACTGAACTAGAATAGCAGAAAGGACAAAAGATAAGTTGTTTGGTGTACCACATGTAGGACAGAAGGACATCACAAGAATGAGTTCCCAACATTCGCACAATACATGGAAACATGACTGCCAAACCCTTTGCCGACAGGAGGACTATGTCGTGAGATCTGTAAGACACATGGGCATGATCCATATCATTGTCCAATGAAGCAAAAATACCAGACAGTGCCTAAGAGTTCATATTGAAACTTTTGCAAGTCAGTGGGCCATGATGACAAATATTACAGGAAAATGGAGCTAATGACTAGGGAAAGAACATCAGACACCTATAGGGTGTAGGCATAAATTATGATAGGGAAATATTCACCACATTTTAACCAAGTACCAAATCATATAACACTGCGCCATAGTATAATACCATGCATCCATAGTATAACCCCATGCAGTATAATCGGTTGCCTCAGTACAATGCCCCACGAGGAGATCGAGTTGGATACAAAGGTGTAAGATAAGGTAGAGGAGGTTTTGGAAGAGGCAGAGGATTGATGGTATACCATAACTGTCAACAACCAGGACACTCTGCAAGAGAATGTCCACTTCCACCTGTGACATGTGTGTATTGTTGCGCATCAGATCACGACACAGAAGACTATCCAACACTATTGGGGAAGATCCAGGAAAAGAGGAATCATAACAATCAGAATGTTCAATGGATTTATGCAGAAGCAAGGGATGATGGAAGAAATATCAACATAGTTACACACAGAGGAGATAAAACACAAGATGACGCAATAATACAAGATCCAACACAACACCAATGGGTGAAGAAGAATGTCGAACCATAGAAGCAATTTGATGCGCAGAACGAAAAGGAGTTATTCAAGCAAGACAAACAATAATTCTTGAAGCTAGACATTGCATCTACATCAACTGTGCAACATACTGAGGATGTACCAACGTACAAGATGTCTTCATCGCTGGATCACAATAATGAAGCACAACCCCTAGGACAAGTAAGTACCATAAAGGAGTTTATGCAATCCTGTATTAAACTACCAAATGATCCATCATCTGTTAAAGTATTAAAAAATATGTTAGAAATATGTAAGACAGACGTAGAGGGAAATCTAGAGAAGAAAACAGTTAATCACTTGCATATAAGGAGAAGGACAATTAGAGAGTTCAGACTGAATGCCAACATTGGATATTTCAACATGGGGGATATTATACTAGATTTAGGCTCTGAAGTAAATGTGTTACCCAAAAAGACATGGAAATGTATGGGAGAGCCCACATTAGGATATTCACTTGTTCAGTTGAAACTAGCAAATCAACACAGGGTTTTTCCAATTGGAAGGATAAAGGGTGTGATAGTAGATCTGGAATAAGTGCGTACTAAAGCCGATTTTTAAGTGATAGAAATAGTGTATGGAAAAACACCTTATCCAACATTACTTGGCTTGGATTGGTTGTTTGACAACCAAGCCATAATCAATTTGAATACAAGGAAGGTGACATTTGAGTTAGGAGAATATAGAGTCGTTGCACCACTAAACCCATCAAAAGGAGAAAGATTTGTAGAACCCACTTGCCTAGACCTGGAGGAAATCAACCAATTTTAAAGAATCACCGCACGAGAAGAAGATTATGTGAATCTAACTGCAGATGGAATACTCATATGGAGAAGCATCACATCATGTGATTCAGACTCAGATACAAGGTTGGAGAATTGGCAGCAACGATTACATGAAGTATCTACAAGAAGGTGCATAATAATAGACTGCGCAGTAAGATGGGTAGGTACAGAGATAAGAGAACCTCCCATTTTTCATGGGTTGAATGAATTATAATAAATCCTAACAATATACGAAGATCAAGTGTTCAAAAATCAGAGGCTCTTAGCTTTGGACATAACACTCAAGGAAACACCTGAAATATGGTGGGGTGCACACAAAGACACGGTCAAGGACTAGTACCA
Source organism: Picea sitchensis (assembly GCA_010110895.2). Taxonomy (NCBI): domain Eukaryota; kingdom Viridiplantae; phylum Streptophyta; class Pinopsida; order Pinales; family Pinaceae; genus Picea; species Picea sitchensis. The sequence goes on along the minus strand of SNQJ01S0085956.1, from coordinate 25,749 downwards.
ATGTAAGTGATTACTACGTATTATATTTGGTGCAGAATAGAGAAGAAATGAACTACAAAGATATGATGGATAGGGGACACCAGTAGAACACTTGGACAAGTGTAGAACACTATGGAAGATGACACCACCAGAAGAATGGCCTCATCACTTCATTCACACATTGGAAGGAATTCCAACAAACTGGTATGTAGACTAGGTACTGTGCAGAGGCACTGTAGAATGGACAACCTTACAACAAAATTTTATAGTCACTTTCTCATTTGAACATGATAACCCCAACATTGATTCAACACTCAAAAAAATCAGAGGGGTGATATTTATTAAGTAACTAGAGGTTAAACTTATAACAGAGTATCAACAACATAATAGACAAACAGAGAAATATCTACTGTCATGTTATCATGTGTAGGAAGAAACACTAGATGAAGATGACCCATGCAACATTCAAATTACAGAAATTGAAGGACAAAGAGAGGTGGAAGGTATATCTCTCGAATCAAAAGTATTTTTTGTGCCAATTGAAGTGAAGAAAGTAAATATTGGGACAAATAATAATCCCAAAATGGCCAGTATTGGAGATTACTGGGATGAAGAAACAGTAGAAATAATAACCAAGTTACTATGCAAGTACAATTACCTATTCCCAACAACCTTTACAGAGATGAAATGAATCGCAGGAGAGATAGAAGAGATGAAGACACCTCTCAAACCTGAGGCTATATCTGTCAGACAATGATCGTATAGACTGAACCCAATATATAAGCAGAAAGTAAAAGCATAAATTGACATAACGTTGGAAGATGGAATCATAGAACATGTAAAAGATTGTAGTGCAGAGACATCAACACATTTCCTGTTTGAGCAAGTGATCCCTAGATTTGGATGCCCAAGAATTTTTATGAGTGACCAAGGAACTCACTTCATCAATAGTACTATTAGCGCAAGGACTTAGGAGTTTGAGGTCTATCATCAAAAGATTACACCATATCACCCTCAAGAAAATGGAACAGTGGAAACCTTTAATAAAATCCTAGAGAATTCTTTGACAAAGATATGCAATGCCAACATGGATGATTATGATTTGAAGATACCAGTAGTATTATGGGCATACATGGCTACATGAAAAAATTTGACAGGACAAACACCATTCAGGTTGTTGTATGGACAAAAAGAAGTGGTGCCATTAGAATTTTTGGTACCTAGTCTGCACATAGCAACAATCACCAACATGACAGAACAAGGCGCAATACAAGAAAGGATAAGTCAACTAATGGACATGGAAGAAGATATGATTCTAGCAAGATTTCACCAAGAAGTATAGAAAGCAAGGGACAAAGCTTGGCATGACAGACATATTAAAAGGAAGAGTTGCAAGGAGGAAGACCTAGTCTTGGTGTACGAAAATAAATTTCTTCAGCATCCAGGAAAATTCAGAATGCATTGGTTGGGACCATATGAAGTGAAGACTATCATAGAGGGGGATCTATACAGNGGGAGTCAAATGAAACTGTATAGCGACAGTTGACCTCCTAGTACTTAGAAATTTACCATGCAGTAAGAAGATATGTATATAGTGTATTATAGTAGAAGTAAGGGAGAGATAATGAGAAAAACAAATAAAAAGAAGAAAAAGAAGGAAATCCATAAAATGTAAAAAGGGAATAAAAATAAAAACAGATCGACGCACATGGAGGGTCTTGATAGAATAGAATTGGTAGAATAGAACAATGTGTTGCAAGAAAACCAGGGTTCAAAAAAAATGCGCGTAGAAGAGAAGTTAACGGGTAGAAAGGTACAACACGCTGGAAACAAAACAAAAAGTGAAAAAGTGACAACTGTCAGTGCAACAAAACTTTCACTTCTTTGTTCCACTATAAAGTCGGAAAAGAGGGGAAAGCAACCCATTGTAATATTTTATAAGGAGAATAACACAAAGCTAATCAGAAGAGTGACAAAGTGTGAATTTGCACTACCATCTATCATTTTGGAAGCCTGTAGTTTGGATTTCCTCGCCATATCACCACCAAGGGTTGGAGTGTCGAGAAGAACTAGAATAAATGCATGGAGTAGCATTTGGGTGCCACAAACCCGAACAAACAAGATTCCCAAAGTGGTGGATGTGGATGAAATCCACATACCAAAGTATGAGCATACCACATTTCATGTGCAAGAGGAGTAGGAACCCGCATATGAGCCTGAGCAGCTAGAAGAGGACGTCGAATGGACGAAATCCAACGTGTCAAGGGGAAAAGGGTCGCAACAAGAAGAACCAACCATGGGTTCCATGCAACAGGGCCTAGAGCTGGAACTAGATCATGAAATAGAGAAAGATGTTGTACCAGAGGGTGGGCTATTGTCCCCACAAGGAAAGAATAAGGCATGAGCAAAGAGTAGTATGCAGGGTGTACAACGTGTATAGTCGGAATTGGCTATAATGATGCCAAAAATTCCCAAGGGTGTGAAGACCGAAGATAACATGGTCGGAGGAGTTGATAGCCATAAATACTCTAACCATGATGTCTCTAACGCCACAAAGTTCCCATATTTGGCACCAAAGAGATACCTAGAGAGCATAGGAGAAGGCCCATCAGCTGCGCCACTATTGGAGCATGCGTAGTGGATCCTAGGATTATACAACATTGGCATCATGAACTTATTAGACATACCGCACTTCAGGTGCGAGAAACACATAAATGGATGTGTCAAACAATTGTTAGCGAGGGTGAATGGAGGCATCTTGTGGATGGATAGGCTAGTTCCTATCAATGTCGACCTCATCGCAACAATTACAGGGGTACCCACAGATGGGTAGAAGACAAAACAATACCTAGAAGACAAGACTAAGGAGAAATACATTTTAGACGAGATCAAAGAAAAGTATGGCACAAAGAGGGGTAATAGAGGTATCAGGTGCCGAAAATAATAAGTGCATGCAAGAGTAGTAGCAGTTATGGTGCATTGTGCAAAGGGCAGCTCGATGAGATGGGCCCCTTATCTACTAAAATAGTTCCTTGAATACTGGAAGGATGTGCAAGACTGGGGATTTGAGTTCCACTATTCATGGTTACTCATCCTCATTGCACTTATGGGGTGGCAGGAACCCACATACAACTTGTTCCTGTCAAGGACAGGAAAATCTGGAGCAACACGTTACACATCCCTTCACAGTACAACTGATACCAAAAAGAAGAAGCTTAACAGTAACATGTTCAATATATACTTGACAGAGATCCAAAATAGAGTCATAGAGAGATGGATAATTCCCATAGAAAATGTCTAGGAGTTTGGGCAGATAACAAACTTCCAGGAATCACACCACAGTATGTGGCTACAAGAAAAGATGGATCCAACTAAGGAGTGGTTGTAGTTGAATTTCTGTGTAACAATGCAAGACATCTAGATGGAGGTCCAAGAATGGATTGAGGAGTGGAGAGTACCAAAAATCCCAAATACGGTGCCAGGAGAAAGAATGAGGATCCAGGACATAAAATTCTTTGCACAGTAGGTAGGCACAAACAGAGCAAGCACCAAGAAAAATACAACACAGGTCCAAGAAGGGGACAAAAATCACATAAAGAAGAAAACCAGAATGAAGAATCCATCCCAACGTGGTTCTACATAGGGATCATTGCTCACAGAGTGGACAACAAGAGAAACAATAGAACAAGTGCACCTAGTGGAAAAGTAGATGGAGATACAAGAAGTCTCAATGGAAGAAGGAGAAGGGCAGGATACCGACAGGGATACACACATGGAAGAAGCATATGAACCACCAAAGGACCAAAGGAAGAGACCAGTGGAGCAACCAAGTGGTTCCAGAAAGAAGGCCAAGGCCCACAGGAAGCCCATGGAAACATCATTGATGATAGAATATGTGTAGTTGATAGCCATGATAGTAGAGGATCGGTTGAAAGACATGTGGGAGAACATTGAGAACCACAAATATTCAATTTTGGAGAAAATACAAGAGGTGAAAACTGCATTGGAGAAATTAAAGGTCAAAATAGAGTAGCAACAACAAAAGGTAGCAGCGCCAATGAAATAAGGGGTACCCGTGGGCGTGATAGTGCAAAACATGGCACAAGGGATTGTAAAATTCAGGATTACTCCCAACATGTTGTTCATGGATGAGGAGACAACACAGAGGTCGCTGAGAGAAATTGAGATGCTAGGCTTGGCATTGCCCAAGATTCCAACCAAAGAACTCTATAAATTACATGTGAGCATTGCACAAAAAAATCATTCTAGAGAAATATATGATTCAACAAACTTACAACTGATGCATGAAGACAACACCTCACTAAAGGAGGCACTTAGCCAAGAAGGGAAATAGAAGAAGATGGCATAGAAAAAAGAGGATGAGATGGAAAACCATAGCGAAGGAATAGATGGAGTATCAGCACAAGATAAAATGCAGAAGATAGTGCAAATGATGCAACACTACAAGGACTAGATCAAAGGGATGGAGCAACACGTAGTTCCCACAACTCCTCTAGAAATCAGAGCGCAAAGGGAGAAGGACGGAATATCTTCTACAGAGAGCATAATGCATAATATACATAGGCTGACAGAACTACTAGAGAAGAGCACCCAACTATGGACACAACTTCTAAAGGATGGAAGCTTACAAGAGCTGCAAGGGAAGGAGGAAAAAATACATGCAACCATGGCAGACGTCAAAAACCAATAGAGAACAATGCCATTGTTGTTAAGAGGGAAAAACTCTCTATGACCAAGGGTAAACCACAACAGACATGTATGACTGCAGAAGTCAACTCAATTCCAACATATGCTATATAAACTAATGTGCAAGATAAGAAAGAGGCTTACCTCGATCCAACGTTTGATGATATTCCACCATTGATCACTTCGACCCAAAGCTTTATAACTACAATAAGTTCTTAACAGATGAGAAAAGCAAGTATATAGTGATTATATAAAGGTGTTAGCACATCATATAACATAATCCATTAATAAACATTACAAACATGACCATGGATAATAATCATATATTTGTAATATACCAATAGGATGGGAAAGGAGTATTTCTATTAATAATTGATCAGCAGAAGTGACAACATTAAAAACTTCTGTGTCGGCACGGTTCGAAACAAGGAACCAAGTTCCCTCCAACTGGGCCTCCACCATTTCAATCCTCCACAAAGGCAAGCTCATAGGAGAGAGATAATGAGGTTCTCTCAACAATAGGGAAAGAGCTTGGGGGATGAACACTGTGTTCAGACTTGAGGGACAAAGGGATGCAGACTCAATGTGAAGTAATTTCTCCAGAGTAAGTTTTCTATCAAAGTTGAATTCTTTCTCCTCTTTTCCATAGCTCGGAATTGTGCTTTTATATCCTTCATAATGCAACCAAAGGGACGATTCATAACGTTTCCAATATACGGAAGGCCAAGGATCAGAGATCACTTGTCGTGACATGGAAACTTGACTTCATTTTATATTTTTAGGCACAAATCCTGATGTACGTGGGTTGTAGTGGAGCATCCAGCATATACACATCTTGTATAGCATATAGGGAGAATATATGTGGATATATATATATATATATATTTTGGATCTAGATTCATCAAAAATGGATGACAAGTGTGCATAGGGAAATGGAAAAAGGCCCTCTGTGCAAGATAGCAATGATGAGGAAAATCTTGCTATAACAGATACCCCCTAATGTGTGAGATCATAGGAGCATTTGTGATGGCTGAAATACATTATAAATAACCCAGAAGTGGAGTGGTAGAGAACCAACTAGACGAACTTGATTGCTCATTACATTCTATACTAAATTTTCATACATGGCTGCCGAGAATACAATGCAGATCCATGTGAAAAATATACCAAACAAGTTTTCATGTCCATGAATAGAAAAATACAAGTGTAGTTGGATGCTAAAAGATGTCATAGTCACGAAAAAGGCCTAATGAAACCAGTCTCATAATCAATTTGAAGATATATGTATACCATGGAGTACAATCTAATCTCCCATGATCAATGAAGTCGAATAGGTGCTGGTCCAATGAAAGGGGAGCAACAGCTTAGGAAAGTTGTGACCACGTAGTGATGACTTCAAGTCTTCTACACTATCGACCAGGGGTTCAAGTCCACATCATGTGAATAAAGGAGTTTAGGTCGAACACAATGAGACTTAGTTTGATTACTAGTCGTTGAGGTATATCGTTAACAAACGCGAGACAACCTACCTATAATGAAAGTAGTTATCAAGGCATTGAGTACATTTATACAAGTGTGAATAAAGGAGTAAAGGTCAAACACTTGAGGAGTCCTTTGATCAGGAGACATTGATATATTCCCATCTGTCAACGGTGAGAGAGCCTGCCATTAATGACTACAAGCCTCAAGGTACTTATAAAACTCTAGGTCTCATATCAAGAATAAATGAGCTGAAGTCGATGGAAAGAGACCCATTGAACGGAGAGAATTAAGGCATCTCTCATCAGTCATCACGAGGAACAAATCATGAGCTTCATGATTTGGTGGATATCGGACGAAGAACATGTTCACGAACCAATGACCCTGTGCATCTTTCATGTGTACCAAATGCAAGCGGTATACAAAAAAGACCATCTGAATAGAAGCCAATGATGAAAACTGCTGACAAAAGCGAGGATACCACCAATAAGGCTAATGACATCCAAGACACTACACAAATCACAAACTGTCAATAGATGTCTCGTCATCGAGCACAAGGGAAACCACCTAGTCAATGACCAATGATTATATGTCGATTGTTGGGTTCAAGGTGGCCTACCAATGATGAAAGTAGGGCCATGGTGCATGATAAGACCATAGTATCATGTGATTCTGAGACAAACTAAGGGTATGGCTGACAGGAAAAGTCAAGATTTCTGAGGAGTGGACAACACAGGTTGATAGAATTCCTTTGAACACGAGCATGAGACATATGGTGGATTCTGGTAGCATAGACTTAATGATGTGAATATTAGATGCAGGAGGCATCAATAACATTCTCTATAGGGACTGAAAGAGTAACCAACCAGTAGAGAAAAATATGTAATTAGATTAACTTCCTAAGGCCATGCTAAACCCAAAATTATGATGACACAAGGACTCAATAACTTTTTGCTCTATTCAAAGGTGACACGACTGTTGCCGATTATAATATAGTACTCCCTTATCACCCGTCTTTTTTTGTTTTTTCATAAAAAATGAATGCTATGATACAGAGGAGGAAATGAGTGTCGCAAGTAAGCAAAACTAGTTCCAGTAGTGGAACGTACCTATGCTTCATGCAAGGAAATGCATGCGGGAGATGGACACTCGGGGTGATGTTCCCTCCAGGGTATAGGGTGTCAAATTGCGAAGGATATAAACAAGGCTCTGCCTGGTTGAGGATGCAAAAATTGCTTAAGCAACGGTTTATAACGCAAAGTGAGAACCAACTAAAGGCTCAATACTGCAAGCGAGGGCATGATATGCAATCACAACTTAACACCAAAAAATATCCTTTTTTATGTCGTTTAGTCTAGGTGTGAAAAAGGGGTAAACTTGTGCCAAATAGACGTATTTTCGATCCAATTTACGAGTGTGAAAAAGACAAGTTCACTCGACAATATTTTCTATTTTTGATAACGAGTTGGAAAAGAGCTTAACTAAGACTCATGACCTTTCAAATCCAATTTAACAAGTATGAAAGGGATAAATCGCTTGACAATCTTTTCGGTTTTTAGACAATTCAGAAAAGAGATTAACTAAGACTCGTTTTTGGGAGTCCATGGGGAATAAGGCTACATGTGCATGAATGAGAGATGAGGCTCATCATAAGGTCATGTATTGAATGATAATGGACTCCCGGTCCTAAGGAAAAACTTGGCATGGGCACCAAATGACAAAGAGGATCTAACTAAGGCATCCATATTTGGTAAGTCTCTACCATTTATTAGCGACACTATTTATAGCAGACGAAAGGTTCTGTGTCGTAACAAATGGGTTCGTTCCTAAGGCGTAAAAAGAGGTAGTCGAAGGATAATGAAAAATCCATGATGGAGTGGATACCTATCATATATGCTAGGTTATGAAAATACCTACCCGAGGTGACGAACAGTCAATCATGACGTGGAAATCCGCAAGAAAACTGAGTCAAAACTACAACAAACCAGCTCAAAACCACTCTTGAATTAGTCCATCAGGTTAAAAAATAGCATGAAACTATATGAAGTGGGTAAAAATAGCTTATAAATAGTAATAAAATCAACAATTACTGTATCATTTTGATTTTTACCCAAATAGTGCAATTTGGACCAAAAATACCTCCAAGATTCAAACAACGATTGCGGGAGCATCAGGCAACGAAATCATGAACCGTCTAGATCAGGTAACTCTTCATTTCTTCCTCTTCAAATTTAGTGGATTACATTTTTGAATTAGGTTTCCTTTTATTTTATTTTTTGAGGGTGTAAATTAGGATTTTCAGTATACGTCGGTTTACTTGTATAGGCCACATGTATGACTAGGTATACACCCCTGTGTGAACCACATGGAGTGTGTATTGAGCCCTACCCATGACTGTGTGCATTTAAAGTCACGTATAGGTACGCAAATGGAAAAAAAGAGGGGTTCTAACTCAAAAAATGATTTGTTTTTTTTGTAGGATGGTCTTGGAATGGAGAGAGTGAGAGCATGAGGAGGTAGATGCAGCTGTGGATTGAGATTCAGTGGCTCAAGCGGCTCTAAAAAGATGTGGCTTGTACAAATTTTGGGATCTCAAAGGAATGAGTGCTCAAGTGAGGTTGTTTGAGATGTTGGTGGGTTACTGGGACCCTGATAGTGAGAGATTTATCCTTGATGGACAGCCATTGAGGATCGAAGTAGAGAAAATCTACTTCTTGACTAGTCTATCACACTGAGGGGAGGTTGTGAACCTCAAGTCACGCAGAGGATGGAGTGGGATGAATATCGAGGAGTATATCGATGCCCACTGTGTAGTAGGGACTCCCAAGGTGGGAAGTCAAGTCCCCATCCGGGCAATAAGTAATGTCATTTTGAAGATCATTGTGCTCGTGCTTACCAGGATCATAGGTTTGGCCTCATTGCATCAAGCATCAAGACCACTTATGTTTTATGCAGTAGAGTGTGCTAGGCCCACTGTCTATGATTGGTGTACCTCACTACTGGCCAACATGAAAGTTCAGCTGATAGAGTTCAAACAAGGTAGTAAGTGAAACTTTGGGTCTTCCTCTATTCTTTGCAAATTCTTTTTCAAGCAGGTTCCATGCCTGAGACCTAGAGTGGAGATCCTTCCTAGAGAACCATGCAATCCAACCATGACGTGGTGGATCGCAGTCATGAGACGACAGAGGGGAGGTAGGGTATCAATGCCCTACAATGATGATTTTTTCTTCTGGTGGTGGTGGAAAATCATTTCTTTGGATGACTATCCCTATGCGGGGATCGATTTCAGAGGAGATCATGATATGCCACTTCCACTAGGGGTCGCCTATGGTGATATAAGTAACAAGTTTTTAAATATTTCATTTTTTTTGTATTTTTGTATTTAGGGAACAAAAATGTTTTTGAATGGTGTTTAAATATTAACTAGATACATGTGTAATCGTGGACTCGGGTCCACGACGGGCAGAGGGATTCCTTTGACATAAACGGAGGAACCAGGGAGATGAGGCGGTGGGAGGAGAAGTGGAGAGAGTCCTACAGAATGTGCAGGGTAACCTGTCTCATTTGACACAGAGGATTCCAATGGTTCAGGTAGAGGATCTACCTGAAGCCATGCAATGATAGGTGGTTGGTGTACCTAGAGCATGGGTATGACTCTTCCAGTGTCTCGCAAACGTTGTGGTTTTCTACCATGATACACATCCGGCACCATAGACATAGATGTCATGTAATATGTATATCGGTTGTATATGTGCATTGAGGGTTTTAGCCCCAATTTTGTAATATAAACACCATATTTTGAAATATATGAAAAGGGATCTTCGACTTTACTTATATTTTACAATGTGTACATTGATTTAATGGTTTTCTTTGCTTAATTAATGTGACAAATTCCAATCTAAAACATAATTAGCGTAGGCATTAGATACATGATTAGAACTCCTAGGAATGTGATAATATGAAATAAAATCAAATTGTTGTTCTAAAATATGTACCCGTAGGAATCGACGAAGTAAAGTAGGATCACGCACGTGGTAACGACCGTTCAACTGAGATACTATTAATTGGGAATCCACGCAAACTTCTAAAGAGAAAATACCATGCGAGATAGCATCGCGCAAAAGTTCTATGACGACGCTATATTCGGCCACATTATTTGTGGATGGCGCTAGGAATATGCCACCTGAAGACACCAACAAACCCTCGGGTTAGTAAACCACCCAAGGGGAAGAAGCTTAGTTTTGTGTATGATGACTGGATCCGTCTACAAATCCTAGGTAGATTGAAGACTCTATTGACATCTATCAACAAAGGGAAAACTTGATAAGCAAGCCAAAGACAAAAGAAAAGGAAAAAAGAGATGTATATACACTAAATTTACATTAGTATACGAAGAGTTCCACTCAAGCCTAGGGCTCAAGCGTAGTACATTTTCAAGTAGCGCCCATTTCTGGGCTCGGCTAATTTATTCACTTCATAATATTCTAACTCATAGGCTCCTTTTTCTAGAATGCGTCACATGATGTAAGGACTGTGCCACATGGGTTTAAACTTGTCTTCCCCTAGTGGTTCTTTGGTTTGGTCGTACAAGAGGACAAAGTCACACTGAACATACAACTGGGGATAGACAAACTTGTTGTACTATACCTTGACATGTTTCTTGTTTGCCTTGATAGCCATAAAGGCATCTCGACGCTGCTCGTCAAGACTCTCTAGGTGCACAAGGCATCGCTCTAAATCTGAAGTGTCAGGTAGGAGCTCAACTCCCAACTTGAGACAAGGGATTTCGCATTCAATAGGAGGGATCGACTCCACACCATGCACTAACTAAAAAGGGGAAAAACCGGTGGCAGTCTTAACTGAGATTTGGTATGCCCAAAGCGCGAGATATAGCATGATGTGCCAATTGGAATTACTCTGACTAACATTTTTTTGTAAAATGGTCTTGAGAGACTTGTTGATGGCCTATACTTGCCCATTTTCCTGGGGGTAATAGGGAGATGAATGACTGTGTCTAAACCCCATCTTAGATGATAATTCTACAATCATTTCATTCTGAAAGTGACTGCCATGATTAGTGACAATATCACTCGGGATACTGAACCAAGCGATAATTTGGTTGAACACAAAGAAGGTTGCAATATTCCCATCGGATTTTACGGTATACATGGCCTTGACCCACTTAGTAAAGTAGTTTACAACCATGATGATATGTTGATTCCCCCTAGAAAAAGTTGGGTTGCAATCGACGAAATCTACCCCCCACTTGGTGAAGGGACCGACGGTAATGAATGGGTGAAGAGGGGTTGGATGCAAGCACATTTTCTGAGTGAACACTTGGAAGGGGTGCCACTTTTTAACCTATTCGACACAATCTTTAAAGATAGTAGGCCAGAAATAACCAGCTAGCAGGATTTTTTGGTCCGTCGCAAGCCTGGATAGGTGACCACCACAAGCTCCTTTGTGGCAATCATTTAGGACTGACTCATCTTCCTCGTGAGTTAAGAAATGACGCAATATTTTATCGACTCCTCGGCTATATAAAGTGTCATCGATGATGGTATACTTTTTGGCTTGATATCTAACACATCGTCAATCATCTCGCGAGAGATGCTGAGTGAACTTCAAGGTTTGAAGATATTACACAATCTCTCCATACTAGGGGTCGAATGACGAGACAAGAAAAATGTGTTCATCTGCAAATGAATCAACATGGATAACATCCTCGTCTAATTGTGGAAAATTGGATATTAACTTTGCAAAAACTAGCGATTTCTTGGACTTTGCCGAAGCAAAGTCGAGATCAAATTCTTGTATGATGAAAATCCATTTATTATATTTCCCCCTTATGATACATCTGGTAAGGATGTATTGAAATGGATTGACATCAAAAACCACCATAGTCTTTCAAATCAATATATAGTGGCGTAAATGTTGGACTACGTGAACGAAAACCAAAGCTAGATTTTCAACATGAGAGTAATTAAGCTCAAGGCCAACTAGATTTTGACTAAGATAGTAGATGAGATGATCATGGAGCTCATCATCCTCCTGAACTAGAACCATACCAATCGCCTCTATATACACGAAAATATACAACAAGTAATATCTACTGTAATCAAGTGATTTTAGAAGAGGGATTGATACCAAGGCTTTCTTTAAAGCATCGAAAGACTCCTGGGCTCACTCATCCCTGACAAAAGGTGTGTCTTTCTTCAAGAGGTGCGTGAAACCCTTAGTGATATTGGAATAATTCACTATGAAACAATGTAGAAAGTTATATTTCCTCTGTAAACCTTGAAGTTGTCTAATCGTGCGCGGGGGAGGCAACTGATGTATTGCCTCAACCTTAAGAGGATATACCATGATATCAGTCTCGAAAACTAAAAATCCTAAGAGATGGCTAGACTTAACGCAAAAGATGCATTTGTGAGGGTTTAACTAGATTCTATAGTAACGAGATCTTTCAAAAACTAGCCGAAGGTGTATAACATGATCCACTCTCTTGCGAGAGTGAGTAGCAAGATCATCAAGGTAGGCTTGGACTTTGTGCTTCAGATCATGAAAATAGAAAGTCATGGCACGTTGGAAGGTTGCTCCAGCTTTTTTAAGGCCTAAAGGCATTTTCTGGTACGCAAAAGTACCCCAAGGACATATAAATTCCCTCTTGTGTTGGTCCTCAGGTTTGATCTGGATTTGGTTATATCCTGAAAATCCGTCCATAAAAGAAAATATCTTGCTTCCCGCACACTCATTGAGAATCTAATCAATGAAAGGCGTGGGGAAGTTATCTTTAGGACAAGCCTTGTTCAGGTTGTGAAAGTCCATACACAAACGAATGGTTCCTTGCTTTTTATTCATAGGAACGGGGTTGGATACCCATTCGGTCAAGGGAATCGGGTATATGAAGCCATCATTAAGTAGATTCTCCACCTCTTCCTTAATAGCAGGGGCCTTCCTAGGATTTACAGCTCTAAGACGTTTTCGAACAAGTTTAGCATCCAAATAAGTCATAATCTCATGTTCGACAATATGGGGGTCGATCCCTGGCATCTCTTCGTATCAACAAGCGAATACATATCGAAATTCTTGGAAGAGTTCGGTGTAGATAAAAATTTCTTCTGGCGAACAATCCACACCTATATTTACGTTCTTAATCTTGCTAGGAGTATGAGAGATATCGATCGAGACAGTAGGAGAAATACCTGCCATATTTTCTTCAGCATAAATGTCATGCGTATCAAGTGGAACTACGGTGTGACCGACTATCTCACTCAAGGTAGACCGAAAATCATCTTCCTCGATTTTTTCGAGACTTGGGAGAAAATAAGATCAATGATGCATATCATCCCAAGGTCTCTCAGAACCATTCATGTTTTCGAGGATGGATTCATCCGAAGGAAAAGTCTCATCTAGGAAATCATGTGAGAAGGACAACGAGGTGGCCCATACAGGCCTGAGAACAGGATCCTCCTCGTCTGTCAGTGAGATAACAGGATCGGGGTCAGCGGAAGAGTCGAGAACAGATTGATATGCAATATTCACTGCTGATAGTGGCATAGCCATGCAAGCATGAAACTGTCCTTCACTCGACAAAGTCGTAGAAGGTAGGGTCCATGGATCACTAAAATAGGAAGTGCGGAAAGGAATGGACCTCCCTGTTGAAGAAGGCCTACTAGACATGGTGCAAACATGGTGAATCGGTGCTGAGAAGTCAAAGGTACCCATGAGGGAAGAATACATTCTGATGCCGATATTCTCAGTTGTCAGCTGAGAATTATCGATCACAGGGATTGATGGTCCAACAGATGTGTTAGGAATAGAGTATGCAAAGGATAACTGGTCGATAGTCAAGATCTCCCCTTGATGAGGAAAATAAAGTATACGGAAAATGGGCGATATGACATTGACCATAGCATAGGTCCAATTGTGACCTAGTAACAGGTTATAATCAAGAGGCGCATCAACTACCTCTACTTCCACCTCTACCGTCTTTCCACCTAACTAGAACAAAAAGGTAGGGATAATATCGTGAGGGCGGAAGGAATGACCGTTGAGTGCAGTCAACATGTTCGATGACTTGGAAAGGGTCAAGGAATCGAGAGATTTCCAACAGAACAGGGACATCACACATGTGGCAACACCTTCATCAACAACTGCTCGTTTGATAGTATACTTGGAATACTCCACGTGGATTTGGAAAGCCACATGGTAGGGTAAGCGAGGCTTCACATCCGTGACATCAAACTTGATGAGTTTCGATCCACTAGGCTCTAGAGATCTTAAGGCAGAGAGTAAGGCATTCCTCTGTGATGGAAATGTCTGGAGTACCTTCAAATCCAACATCGCAGAAGGTCCTTGGCCCAGATCCTCAATGATAGAGTAGTTCTGGGTAGCTCTATAATTTGGGTTGTGAGTAGAGTGCTTGAGTACTCCTTTCGAAATATGAGGCAGTAGCTTTGGTTTCTCAATCTGTAGGTTCATATCCGGAGGGGGAGGAGGAGATTCTAGACCAGTAGTATCTTTTGAATAGCTATAATCTTGAGAATGGGTGGCTATATCAATTTTTTCATTGACCATATTGATGCAAACATGGTTTCCATCTTGCGACGGTGGGTTTTGACTTCCACCGGGCGCATTTCCAGCATTCGAAGAACTTGAAGCTAAGTGTTGGTTGTGTGGGAATGGATTCATCAGCATGATGGGAAGTATATTTAAAAGCCTCATAGTTTCTACGAGTTTAGGGCATAAATGTGTAAGGTGATCATCGGTACAAAGTTTACAAGGAAGCTTCACCTTACATTTCTCTTTCTTTCCCTCTCCAACATTATCATTCTGCTTCCCATTATTATCTTTGTCCTTGGTTTTGTTACCATTTTTCCCACCCTTATGATTGTTTCAACCTTTCCTTTTATTCCCATCTCGTTGTTGGTCACCATTTGGGTTTTTCGACATTTGCACAAAATGTACATCCGCCGACTGGGTGGGTTTGGAGGATCCTGACGAAGCTGATCCTCTAGCAGACTTCATTGTCAAGTCTGCGGGATTTACATTGGTGTACCCAACAATGCCATTGACATGAGGTCCAAGTTTTTTCCTAGGATTGTAATTTGACCATGGTGCTTCTGGAATAAGGTGATATAACATCCTAGACTGAGCATATATTAAATCTAATTGTTGGGATCTAAAGATAGCTTCTTCCTCATTGGAGACCCCGGAAGTAGCAACATCCTTCGAGATAGGAGGGTGCAAAGACTTTAATAACCATTTTAGAAGAAAGGTCAGGGGTATAGGGGTCTTAATCAACCACCTCCGTCTATGCCACTCCTGGATATGATCCAAGATATGAGTGGCGGTGTCCTAGCGTAAAGTTGACAAAAGTTCGAGGCCAACATCATAACAAATGGGCAACTGAAAGTGGTTGAGAAAGTCCACCACCAACTGATTAAATGATCCATATGTGCCGCTGGGTAGCTCAATATACCATTGTGAATTAACCCCAATGAGAGTACGCTGAAACAATCGTAATATAATAGAATCATGGTTCAGAGAATTCGACAAGCACCAAAGGTGAAAGGTAGTGATGTGTTCACTAGGATCCTCTCCATTCTTACCCTCAAACTTTGGAATGTCTAAAGGAATTTTGGTGGGGACGGGGGGCCATGTAGGATCATGATGCACTGAGTCATTCATTAAATTAGCCAAGTCTGGCAGATTGAGCGTGGCCAAAAAAGGGAGATGGGGTTGCAACATCTGGCCCCATCCTCCCGCGAAAGATTGTGTGTTGGGAACTGTATTCGATACAAAATTCTAGTAAGTACCAAAGCCCTGTCCGGAATTATAAGGCCCTCCTCTGGGCTGATTCGTATAAGGTGGGTTGGGAATCATTACAACAAGAATGTTCTGATAAGGATTGTGAAAATTTCCCCTCGCTGGATTAGATCTAGGCTAGGGGTTATGAAAATTTCCCCCAACTGGATTGGATCCAGGTTGGGGGTTGCCCAAAGTGTAATACTGACCTCTCCTTGGTGCGAACCCAGAGTTTTGAAGTGGATTCATCATTCCAAAATTATTGGTTGGAATCAACATCGAGGGGGTAGAGATATAGGACAAAACTTGTTCACCAGCTGGGTTTTTCCACCCAGTCGTAGAAGGATTAGACCCAGGGTTAAGAATAGGGACACTTCCTACATTAGGATTCATTTGGGGAATATGAAAACCACCAAATGGCAAAGGAGTGTAAGGAGGTGTAGTGCCCCCAAGTCCAAAGCTAGTGTTAGGGCCAACAGTTGGGATGGCAGTCGAAAAATGCGAAGTGAAGTTAGGCATACCATACTGAAATGGACTAGAAGCCATAGGGATGGACTGAACCTTGTAACTCAGCGAGTGGCCGAAACCCCCAAAAGGGTTTGAGGCAAGAGATGAAGCATTGACTATAGGCTAAGCCATAGTACCAGTATAAGCCTCTGACACTGCAACTGTAGCGGTTGTAGGAGTCGAAGGGGTGCCATTAATTATAGTGGATATGGGAGTCGAAGAACTCCTTGTGTTCTGAATATTGGATTCAATACTCATCCTTGTGGAACCACAAGTCTGAAAGGTGGATCTATGTGTACCACCCCTGATAACTCTATGCCTTTTAAGAGGCAAGAACTAGAAAACCAGTGGTAACTATAACAACCGACGGGACCGGCGAGGAAGTTGGTCCGACTCCACGACTTATGACTCTACAAAATAAAAATATATCCTAAGGCCAACTAGTAGTCAAAGAGCATACCAAAAAGTTAGACGACCAATATTCATGCAAATGGGCTAAAGTGGGTGAGTGGCATTCGTCACTAAAGAAGGTATGTCTCGTCCAAGAGGGACTTGACACTCTTTGCTAAAGTTTGGAGGTAACAAAATCAGTTATAGGGGCCCTCGTGGGATTAACAACCAGTCGATTAGATCCCCATGGAGAGGTAATCCTCCATAAAGGATGTATGTTGTCCGACCCCTATCTGACCTAGGGTACAAGAAGAATAACCCCTGGAAGTAACCTATGAGATACCTAAGTCAAGAAGCTAATAAACCACTATATAACCAATGCACAGGCGAGCATTCGTAAGTTCAGATCACTGTATGGGTAGGGTAGCAATGCCCGAAACCTTGAAAGCACTTCCTCTCACAGAGGTATGGGTACTAACAATATCCCCAAGTACGAATAAATCCACACATATATCTCTGACTCTAGGTGAGTATCCAGGGATTATCCCTACAACTAACTTCACACGACCTCGTGATTACCTCCAGTGTGAGCAGAGCCTCTTGATCTTCCCAATTGTACAATGGACTTCTCAACTCCCTGTCTCAGACACATATGTTGATTTAATTTCCTTGGAGAAGTTTACTCACAAAAATCCTATTCCAAGGCACTAAATCCTAGACTAGTTTGTGCACCCTAAAAATAAAATCCCGACTAATCAATTTTAGTTTAAAGAATAAATTTTAATGGCCTGATTACTCAAAAGGGTATGGAAGCGAAACTCATGATGTTATGACTCTGCAATAAAATAAATATGAATATAATGCAAAGTCTATCTTTAACTTTTTCAATGAATGATATGCTAATAAAAACAATGCAATTTTCAATTTCAACTCTGCAATTCAGAAATAAAATGAAATCTTTCGCTAAATGAACTAAGCTAATGATAAAGGTTCAAAGACAAAAATGCTAACCAATGCAAAATGCCTATTTTTTTGTATTTTCAATATATTAAAGAGAAAATGCATGGACTAAAAAGCAACCTGATATATAAATTCTACTGTGTATAAATGAAATAACTCAATCAGAATACTAAGAAGCCAAGCAAACAATCCAGGTTTCAAGGAAAACCAAAAATGAAAAACAAAGAGAAAGACTATGCCCAAAAATTCAACTCCCAACAGGTTTCCTGTCAACCCAGAGAAGCTCAACAGGCACTATAGAGACCTAAGAAGGCACAACAATCATCAAATCCCACCCAACAATCACTAAACCAAGAAAAAAAGCAAATAAAAGTGGTATACGCGACTGTTCAGGAGAACATAGCATATATACACATCCTGCAGTGAGACAACAAGCGTGTATACACGACTGTTCAGGAGAATAGAGCGTATACATGCATCTTGTAGTGAGACAACAAGCGTGTATATGCAACTTTGAAGGCAAAAGGAGCATATATTCTTTAAAACAAGTCTAGACAAGGGAAAAAAGGTTGAAAAATCAGACCCAGAGTGAATAGAACCTATCAAGCAGTGATACGACAAGAAACAAAAACGAAAAAGAGCAATGTAAGAAGAAAAATTACTTCAACCTTTAGAAGGAAGATCTCTCCCCAGTGGAGTTGCCAATTCTATTATGAGGGAAAAACTCTCTATGGCCAAGGTTAAACCACAACAAACAGGTATGACTGCAGAAATCAACTCAATTCCAACATATACTATATAAACTAATGTGCAAGATAATAAAGAGGCCTACCTCGATCCAACATTTGATGATGTTCCACTATTGAACACTTCGACACAAATCTTTATACCTGCAATAAGTCCTTAACAGATGAGAAAAACAAGGATATAGTAATGATATAAAGGGGTTAACACATCAGATAACATAATCCATTAATAAACATTACAAACATGCCCATGGATAATAATCATATATTTGCAATATACCAATAGGATGGGAAAGGAGTATTTCTATTAATAATTGATCACCAAAAGTGACAACATTACAGACTTCCGTTTTGGCACGGTTCGAAACCAAGGAACCAAGTTCCTTCCAACTGGGCCTCCACCACTTCAATCCTCCACCAAAGGAAATCTCATAGGAGAGAGACAATGGGGTTCTCTCAACAATAGGGAAAGAGCTTGGGGGCTAAACATTGTGTTCAGACTTGAGGGACAAAGGGATGCAGACTCAATGTGAAGTAATTTCTCCAGAGTAACTTTGCTCTCAAAGTTGAATGCTTTCTCCTCTTTTCCATAGCTCAGAATTGTGCTTTTATAGCTTTCATAATGCAACCGAAGGGCCGATTCGAAACGTTTCCAGCATATGGAAGGCCAAAGATCAGAGATATCCTATCGTGACATGCAAACTCGACTTCATTTTATATTTTCTAGCACAAATCCTGATGTACGTGGGTTGTAATGGAGCAGCCAACGTATACACATCTTGTATAGAAGATAGGGAGTGTATATGTGAAAAAATATATATTTTTGGCTCTAGATTGATCAAAAAGGGATGACAAGTCTGCATAGGGAAATGGAAAAAGGCCCTCTATGCAAGATAGCAATGGTGAGGCAAATATTGCTATAACAAGTGCAGGAAAAGATCAAAAATTCTGTGGATATGAAAAGCTTACAAGCAGAGGAAAAGGCAGTACAAGCGCAAAATATGACTTGACAATCTCAATTGGTGCTTGTGCAAGGAAAGGCAGAACAACTAGTCATCAAGATCGACACAAAAAAATTGAGTGTAGAGCTCATCACAGTGGAAGGAGGAGAGATATTATAAAACCCATTCACCATGCAGTTCATGGAATATATGGTCGAAAGGAGAAGCCAGGCTCAGACGCAGTGCCAGAGAATCACCGAAATGTATGACACGTTGGCACAAGCAATGACACACACTGGAGTTAGGAAGTGACTTGGGACGAGTCAAGATGTCAGTGTTGGGGGCCTATTGGGCACATGCCTAGTTTTGAGGAAAAGAATCATGTGTAAGGCAGACGTTCATGTAGGAAAAGAAACACGTGTAAGGAAAACACACATACAGGAAAAGAAGCACGTGGAAGACATAAACACATGCAGAAAAGGAAAGCATGCGAGACATGCATGCAAGAAGAACTAGCCATGATAGAGTTATGGTTTTGGTAAGAATATGTAATGGCTGGTAAGCCAAAAACATGTATAAGTAGGTACCTAGGAGGTCTAGGTCGAGGTTCTAACATTGCTCAAGAGTTTTTGTTTCTTAATGTTTAGGTTTTGATAAGAGATGATAAGAATGACTATAAATACGATATGGTTTGTAAGCTGTTAATATGAGGAGGGAAATTATGTTAGATATTGAGCGTTATATCACAATATGGGGAGCTTGGTGTGATCTAATCCACCTCATTGTAGATCTCGACCCTCTGATGGAGAGTTGTAATGTGCGTGACATTGTAGTTTTGGAAACACCATAATAAAAGAGCAGATCATTGAAATATTTGCGGATGTAGCCCAAGAGGGGTTAACCATGGTAGATCATGTGTTATGTGATTGAATGTTGTGTGTTTCCATTACTATCAATGATTATATGTTAGAAAAACGTGTGAATGACTAGTTAGATCTACTATTTGACATGCATGAATAAGAATGACAGGGTATTCAATATAAGATGAATGTTAAAGTAAAAAATGAAGATCATAGAGTTTAATCCTAGATCCCCACTCATTCCCAGGCTGCAAGCACTTGAGCGTTGTAGCCACCAATAAACTATCTCGGGTGAGACTACGTAGTGCACTCTGTGTACTGTGTTTCGTTCTGGTTTACCAGAGGGGCTGATAGTTTTAAAGGGGTTTTGTTGGAAACCATGGTAGACCTAAAACTAGGTCAGCCCAAGAAAGGTAGCAAAAGAGAGAAGCAACCAACACTACCTAACCTACACTACATGCCAAAGGTAAGGTTCCTTCTTGAAAGTAAGGTTTGAGAAGGTATCCATTAATGGGTAACAGTAGCTTCTGTCCCTCAAGTGTGGCTAGGAAAAAGGATTTATTACCAGCCTCACTCTCAATTAAGTAAGGCCCAATCCATAAGTTGTCAAACTTCTCATGCATTCCTAGTTTCTCCTTCCTCTTGTCTCACACTAGTTGATATGAAAATCCTTAGATGTCAAAATACTCTTTAACACACATTAACATCTAACCTAATTCAGAATTATTATTTTTTATCGTCTTTTGACATATTTGCATAACACATGTGAATATTCTTACTTATCCAAAACTTCATAAAATGACGAATAAATTATAGAATAATGAGAGATAACACAACATAAAATAAAATAACTAATGAAATAATATTTGATGATGTAGTTCACCTCTCCTAGGCTACATCTCTGTTATGAGGAAAATCTCTCTATGGCAAGGGGTAAACCACAACAAATGGAATGACACATAGAAATCAACTATAATCCCAAGTATGCTATATAAATGAAATACTAACAAGACAAGGCCAAGATCCTACCTCATCCAAATGTTCGATGAAGACCACCATTAAGCACACAACTCAAAGATTTATAACTGATGTTAACGTCAAAGGACTAGAGAGTCCCTAACATCAACATTTCAACCTCCCGTGGGGCTAGGCGAGAGGAGACAAGAATATAACCCTAAGCTTAAATCCCAAAACAAGAATGTGCATTGAACTCCAGGCTGAGTTTCCTCTAACCTACAGTCCAAGCGTGAATTCTTTTGCCTTGTAATTTTACTTTTTAGTAATATTTGATTTTTATGTAATTTATGATTTTGATGATTTATGTTTATGTTTTTACATTTGTAACAATGAAATTAAATCCTAAAAATATTCAAAAAACTAAAGAAAAATGCAAACAATAAGTTTTTAAAAAAATAAAGTTTTCTGGTTTATGTTATTATCAAGAATTAACTAAAACAAAACTTAAAAAAAAGGAGAAGTTAGTGCTTAAAAGATTAATTAAAAGAAAAACTTATTAAACAATAAATTCACTAACTATCAAAACTATTTATAAAATAATATGATGAATTAACATTTAATTTGCTTTAAGTAAAAATATGTGAAACTACAAATAAAAAATACTAAAAAATTGGAAAAGAGAAGGTAAGAAAGCCTTTACCTATGAAGCTATATGAAGCTAAATGAGAGAATTTTATATACATAATGTTACAATAGTCAAAGATCAATATTTTTCTTGAATGTATTTTCCCTTTTTAGTTTTTTTGAATTTAAAGTGTTGGATTAATTGATATAAGGAAAACTAAGAATTTAAAAATAATAACAAAGAGATAATTTGAGAGTGTAAAAAAATTTGATCTTCGTTTAAAATGTCTCTCATACAAATTCTTGAATTTTAGAAATCTACAAGTCTTTGCGTAGACTAGGGCCAGGTATATAGTCTTTAGCCACTCTAGAACAATGTTACAATAGAAATACCAAACGTGAAAAGAAGAAAAAGAAAGTTGAACCAGAAATGGAATGGAGCAATGATGGTGAATCACAAGAAAAAAATCTTATGGAAACCAACAAGCTCATCCTCACTTTATCTTTTCACTGCTTTACAAAACCCCCTACTGTGTATAAATTTTCTGCCAAATTTTTTCTCTCTCATAATTTTCTTTCTCTAAAATTATCTTCTTCAAAAAAAAATTGATCTCCTTCTTTGGCTGAATATTGCTAGTTTAATAGTGTTTGCTTGGCCGTTGCAATTAATTTATAGTTAGGTTTGTGTGTGGGATGAAATAAATTGAAGTGGAGAACTGACTTGAACCGCCTCCCTTCAAAATTAAAAAATAATATAATTTTAATTGTAAAAGAAAAGAAACCGTTATCAACAAACGGTTCCTCATTAGATTTGATTGTCAAACTTAGTGTTTCACCCATCTGTGTCTTGGAGAATTGGAGTCGTGGATCAACTCCTCTAAACGCCCGACTCTCTAATGTTCAATTAAATACCTGTTGTATAAGATCCTAAGTGTTGTCTCGTACAAGATGAAAATTAGATCCACTGTCAGATATATGATTCGTATTTGGTGCCAAACGATAGCTATGATCTGTTAATAGCTTGGTCTTCAATTTTTGTTTTCCACAAAATATTAGGTAGAAGAACATGACATGAATAAACAAGAAAACTTTAGCTGCCAAGCTCTTGTCCAAATAGAGATGATAGCCAAATTACTAAAGTTACAATACCAACTGTTGCAGTAGATTGCACAATTTCACTTCCAAAATCTTGCTCTTCCTCTGGTCCATCCTCCTGGGGAACTCTCCCAAAGTCCGTGATAATAATACTAAAATTATCATGTGTATTTCTTTTCAGAGTATATTTGGCAAGTGCTTCACAAGAACAATACACATCACGATGTTGTCAAAGTTGATTCCTAACAACCTTTACTGCATCAGAACTATAATATATAAAAGTTGTCAGAATTGTGATAGATCGTGTTTCCTGTTCATGCAATACCAAAGGCCATCAGAGCTATTGCACTTTTCTACTAGCACTTAAGGTGTCAAATCATTTAACAAATAACAACACTGCTTTAATTTTTCAACAAGAGAATTAGGATTCCAATTTTCTTTTGGAGTTTCTGAACTAATGTTTTCCTCCAGAATATCATCCATGGTAAGTTCTGCATACTCTATCATTTGAGGTTGAATATTATCGTCTTCAAGAGCACGCCTGCTCTCTGTATAAATAGGATCACGTTGGCTATTGAGGACTTCATTGTACTCAAATAGTTGTTTCTGTATCTCAAAGAAAGAGTTTTCCACCTTCCTCTGAGACTCATCCAATGGTTTGGTAAGAATTTTTTATTCTATTGGTAAGTCTTCAACTCAAAATTCTCTCATCAAACCCTGTATGCTATATCGACCAAAAATGCGAAAGATGTTATCTTCAAGACTTAAAACGAATCTTGAGCTTCCTGGATGACCTTTCCACGCAATTGATCCACGCAATTCTTCCACGCAATGCTTCCACGCAATTGATTGTCAATATGCCTTGACTCATGCCGCTCTGTACCAACTACATAAAGTCCTCCTGCTGCAATTGTCTTCTTTTCCTCCTCTTCTGTATAGATTTTATACTCGTAAACAATAGCTTCGAAAGCATTGTGAAACTTTTCAATGACTTCATCTTGGATTGGACCCTTCTCGCATGCATATGAAGAGCGGTCTTCTGCCTGAAGCTCAGTCAATGATATCTTACCCCATGTTCTAACATCCATCTAAAATGCATCCTCAACGAAGTACAAACTATCTTGGGACAATTTGCATGGAAATAAATTTTGATTTACCTTCCAGTTTTTTCTTAGAGGCAATTTTTGTTTTCCTTCAAATTACATTTCATCCAATGTGTTAACAATCCTTGGCATAAGAAGGTCATGCAACTTCAACTTTTCCATAAATTCTGCATTTGTAACGACCATTGGAGGACGTTGGGTGACTTCCATTCTATAAGCATCCGTTTTAATGAATTCATTAAGAATATTTGCCTCCGTATATTGAGTGTATACAAAATCCATCATTTCATCTAATAGTTCATACACAACAACAAAATTATCTCTCAACGATTCTTCTTCCAACACTTCAAAATAGTTCTTGAAAACATCCACAACCAAAATAGTTCTTGAAAACATCCAAAATAGTGTAAAAATAGTAGTAAGCTAGCTGCATTGTAGTAAACATTGTTGTGTTGAATGAACAAATAATTGACACCATTGTCATAAACCACTGGATTTTGTAATGCAGCATCACCCGTATCATCATTCTTGAAAAGTTACATTCAAATGACTACTATATAATTCCACCATCTTTTCATCTTATTATCAAGTGAAAAGGGCATGGGATGTATAAATATTATACATATCTTGATTTTGATATGGCATAGGAAATTCCAAAGTCATAACTACATAATATCAATATTTAAATAATGAAGAGGTTCTGAAAAGTATACTAAAAAGGTCACATGTCACAAAGGTCACATGGGATAAAGGGATGCATAGGGTGACAAGGTTATTATGTGGGAAAAGTCATGGCACTATGGTATAATAATATATCTTTTTCTTTTTGACATGGCATGAAAAAATACCAAAATTAACCAAAGACATTATAATAATGTTCTTATAAAAACAGAGGTATGAGGATATCCCATGAGTGAAAAAATATGAAGGTTATGAGTGAGAAACGAGATAGTAGTTATTTTGAATCATAGGTTGAGAGCCATGATAGTTTCGACAAGAACCCTGTGCTAGCAACTTGTAATGAACTTTCTCCCATTTGAATGATCATGTAACCTTCGTTGAATGTGTAGTGGTAATTCAACAGGAGCGCGTACAACTTTTCACAAGAAATTGCAGAAAGAGGGGGAAGCCTCGAAACGCTTTTCCGATTAAGTACTTTTGACCAAAACCGTCGTCAACAATTACCAAACAACAGATGTGTGTTGCTTACAATGGCATGCAACTTGAAACAATAAACTTACGATCCTTGATTCTCTAAAGGAAGGGGAAGGGAAGAGTAATGGAAAGACTAAGGGTGACTCGATGTGGAACAAGAAGAGGCCAATAGGGTTGGGTGGACCAGGTTATACAATAGGGGAAGACACGATGGAGCTCAAGGGATTCATGGATAGGGACTTCATGGAATAACGCATGGAAAGTGGTAAGTATTAGGGGGTTTGGTCCTGTTGTATAACCCAAAGGGACGACTCTTTATATCTTGACAAAATGATTACAAGGATAGAAAAATGTCATGGATGTGCTTTGAGGGAAAGACCCAAGTTTAACACTGAGCATCCACAACGTGTATGCTCGAGGCATATTAAAATTAAGA
>SNQJ01S0085955.1:24390-38936 GCA_010110895.2 Picea sitchensis | reverse complement strand
AAGGTAAATACATTAAAATGAATTTGACTCTGGAAATGAATTTACTAAGCCTCTCAATATATTCTCTAAAACCAAGAATAATATGATACTTGGACTCTTGCAACATCTCATTAAAATATATACAACATGTGATGTAAGAAACTTTCTCATCTCTTTGAAGATTGAAAGAAATTTGTAATAGACTTCAAATAGTATATAATTATAGAAGAAAATATTATGTTTATTATGGGCTTTCTCATGTCTTTGAAGATTGAAATAAACTTTCAATAGACTTCAAACATCATATAATTATCGAGAAAATATTATGTTTATTGTGCATGGATGTTTAGTCCTAATATTATCAATGTTGCAGGAAAGCATTTTGGCATAGTTTTATTTATTTATTTATTTATATGGTATTGAAATAAAAAACCTTATGAGTGAATTTGAATTGTTGAAGGATGAAAAATTCTTATTTATTTATTTATGGTTGTTAGTAATGTATACACACTTTGTTAGTTAATGTATGCATGTATATACACACTTTTAACGGTTTATTATTGTATGCATATATTGGTGGAGTAGAGTATTACATATTTAAGAAAAACAATTGAAAGATGTTTTTATCAAATATGGAGATAGATATGAAAAATAAAATATAGAGAGGACAGTTGTTTGAAAATGCTATCATCAAGTTGGACATTTAATGGTTTAGATGAGAACTATAGAAATAATAAAAGTAATGTTGTGTTCATTTTTGAATCACTTGGGGTCTCATTCAAACATGAGACATTGGTTAAAAGAATTCAAATTCAAAAGACAACAATTGTGATCAAGTATGACATTTAATGGTTCATATGAAAGAGATATAAAAACATTTTTTTGTGTATTTTGATGCTAATTGTATGTTTTTTAGTAAGTGGCTATTGTCAAAAACAAAATTGGATAGAACTATGTAAGTGATGTTGTTTTTGAAAAAATGCATATTATATTTGAAATAACTATACTTACAATTTTGCAATGTACAAATAAGAAAATTAATGAGATGGTGTGTTGCATTTCTTTTCTTTCATATACAATATTAATTAATAAATAATTGATTATATTAGATATGAATGGAGTCTTATAAAATTCAATTCATTAAAGATTACTACAAAGCAATTATTGTCAAGAAATTCAAATATTGATACAAGTATAAATATTTATTTTATATGCCTAGGGTTTAGAGATTTTTTTGAACAATTCCTTAGTATTTTTGAGGTTGGTTTATGGACATCTACACAACAAAAGAATGTGAATGAGATTTTGTCATTTTTATTCAACTGAATTGAAAATTTAGCAACTTAAAGTCATGCCAATACTAGATGATTATGACGCCATACCAAGAAACCCGTTGGGAGTCATATGTATATATTAACCCTTTAAATACAGTTTCACATATGTTGAAGTGTGCTTATGATGTTAGAAATACAAAGATTTTAGATGATTAAAAAAAAAGCATATTTATAAGGATGAAGAAAGTTATGTAATTACAAAATGGTATAATTGTGATGATGCAAATTACACATATTTGTTAGAACAATTGTGGCCTTGCTTGCTACACTTACATGGTGTTAGTGATGTGAAATTTATTGTAAAAAACATTGAACTAGCTTGTTAAATAATGTAATTAATTATTTTTTAAACATTTTTAATGTATAAAAATGTATTTATGATTAATAAAGTCTTAAATTTTTTTCTATTGAGTTGTGTGATTAATTTAGTACTACTTGTAGATAATGTGGAACCAACTTTAAAAGTATGAATGATATATATTAAATCTATAGGAAGTTAAGTGTTAATGTGGGGTTTCTAAAGTGCAAAATTAGATTCATCAGATTTTGAAAGTTCAAATATAGACTTCCAAAAGTGTAAATTTAAGTTTCCAATATCCATATCCAAAAATGTAAAATTGGGTTATGAAAGTGTTGGTATGAGATTCAAAAAGTGCAAAATCCAGTTTCAAAAATCCCTATACCTAATCTAAAAATCTAGTTTTGGAATTTGATATTGACACTTTAGAACAAGATTTTGTACTATAAAAACCACAATTTCTAACTTTCCAATTGTTGTTTTTGATTTATCTTAAAAATGAATTATATTAAAATTAATTCAAATTTAATAAAATAGACATTTTATTGTATTACTCAAATCTCTTTAAAAGCTAAAAAATGCTCAAATCTCTTTAAAAACTATTTTTTTTCCCAACTCCAAAAAAATAAAATAAATGGGACATCAAAATAGTTAATTTGTTTGAATGAAAAATATTATTTATTATAATGTATTATTATTTTAAAAAATGTTATTTGTACTCCGGTGATTGAACTAGTTCTAAGTTATTGTCAGGTACCCTCTCTGGTTTGACAGCCATGGCAAGCTAGGGTTTGACAGTCGTGACCACAGCAGAAAGCAACATGAGCACCAAAGGGGGGGGTAAGGGGACCCCTCATACAAACAGGTAGTCGTGGACAGAGGGAAATGACCAAGAGACGTATTTTTCAAGGCACCAACAACATGAACCTTGGGATCAGACCCAGGGAAACGACAAGAAAGAAACTAGGACAAAAATGAGAGCACGGGAGAAGAAGTTAAGGAAACTCAGAGTGAGGTGTAAGAGACCGTGAAAGACAATGGGACAGAAGGGCGCAACCC
Organism: Picea sitchensis; assembly: GCA_010110895.2. NCBI lineage: Eukaryota > Viridiplantae > Streptophyta > Pinopsida > Pinales > Pinaceae > Picea > Picea sitchensis. Next base: position 36,266 of record SNQJ01S0085955.1, on the reverse strand, counting down.
ATGCAAACCCAAAACAACAATGATACCCAAGGTGATATTGGAGGACCCACAAACTCAACTCTACAGGGACCAGATGAAGACGCATGCACTCATATGCAAGTTCATGGGGTTATGGACCATAGAGAGAGCTCTACACAATTGGATCAAATATCACTGGAAGACAAATGGAGAAGTGGAGCTCCACTTGGGCTCAAAAGGTTTCTTCACAACAGTCTTCATGAATTTGGAGGACAAGGATAGAGTCTTCGAGGGAGGTCCATACTTCCATGCCTCAATTGGACTGTACATGCAACCCTGGAAAAAAAAATTCTCCCCAGAAAAAGAGACGTTCAAAAAGGTATCGGTTTGGCTAAGATTCTATTCATTACCCTTAGACTACTGGTTGCCTTCCACTTTTGAAGCAATAGGAAACAAACTAGGGAAATATGTGAAGACCTCAGAAGGCACCCTAAAAGGAAGATACACATCATACACAAGAGTTTACATAGAGATGGACGTTTCTGGAGCACTCCCACAAGCCATAAGTCTGGAATTCAGGGATGAAGAATGGATCCAAAAAGTATATTACAAACAGATCCCCTTTAGATGCAGAAGATGCCATGAACACGACCACCTGATCAGAGAATGCTCTCTTAATAAAAAGAAGGAAGTGGAAAACCCTTAAACACAACAAGATGAGGAAGGGTTTATAACACCGAACCCCAGAAACAAAGAAAATAAAAAGAAGAATAAAACCTCAATAGGTAAACAGGAGACCTGGAAAAACTTGGACGGAAGGGACCAAACAAATAAAAGAAGATGAAAATGACTCGGTAAAAGCTCAAGAGCTCATAGAACAATCAACAAAAGAGCCTACTGACTGGCCAAGTAACAAGACGACATAGGGGAGTTGCGCAACCCCGATGGATGGAGAAATAAAAGACGACAACACTTCCATGCAAGATGCAGAGGGAGATGCGGAGATGACCTCGAGTGAAGTAGGCACAAAATACCCTGATCTCATGGACCTGGTGGAAAGAGAAGGGATACACCTTCCGAACATATTGGAGCAATGGAAAAGGTAGGGAGTCAACAACGTACCAACAGAGCACCTTGACCGCATCCAGTACCCGTTTCTCTTACAGGAGGAAGACAAAGCCAGAGGAGAAAAATGCACACACGGGGAGATAGGACACCTAGGAGTCAAATCTGACGAGCGACAAGCACAACTATCACCCAAGAAGATGAGGAAAAAAAACTCTTCTCCAACTCCCCCCCACATGTTTAAATGAAGGTCATAACTGGGAATATAAGAGGCCTAAACAACCCAAGAAAGCAAAGAATCCTTAGGAAAAAACTAAAGCAGGAACAACCAGATCTCTGTTTCATTCAAGAGACAAAATGCACTACAGAAAGAGTGGAGGCAATCAATAAACAACACTGGCGCAAGTACAAGATGGTAGTCATCGAAGACCACCAAATGGTTGGCGACATTCTCACTTTGGGGAACCCAAAAAGTCTAAATCTAATAGCAGTCGAAGCAACTAGGCACACCCTAATAGTACACATGAAAATCATTGGAAAGATAGAGGATATTCTCTGCACTAATGTGTATGGGCCCCAAGGGTCAAAGGAAAAGAGAGGAATGATCCAAGAACTAGAAGATATAAAATTCCGATCCACTAACCTCCATTGGATCCTGACAGGGGACTTCAACATCATGACCTCACTTGCGGAGAAGAAAGGAGGTACAAGAAGATTGGATCGGGATGCATATAAATTCTCAAAGTTCATAGACATAGCGGAGATGGTATATCTAAAAACTAAGAATGGCCAGTTCACCTGAAACAATAAATGGATGAACCGATTTCAAGTAGCAACAAGACTCGACATATACCTTATATCAGAGTCAATCATTATGCAGGGGCTAACCTTAGATTGCAACATCCTTCCCTGGGGGGGATATGATCATTGGCCAGTGCAACTAGAAGCAGGTTTCCAAACAACACCAAAGAACAAACCCTTCAGATTTGAGAAATTCTGGATTGAACACCCAAATTTCAAGGAAAGAATCAAACAATGGTGGTGGGAGGAGCAACTGGAGAAAGGGACTAGGATGTTCCAACTTTACAAGAAACTTATGTACATCAAAAATAAGATCAAAGAGTGGAAAAGGGACACCTTTGGGAATATAAACCAAGAGAAAAAAAAATTAGAAGGAAAAATGAACAAAACTTCAAGAAACCTACATGCTGGAAGGTTATGCGAAGGACCGGAAAAAGGAAGAGATCCATATGGCCAAAATTGGGAGGCGTGATGCCAGGAGGAATAAACACTCTGGCGTCAAAAGTCCCAGATCTAATGGCTAAAGGAAGGAGAGAAGGACGCCAAGTTTTTCCATAGAACAACCATGGCAAGAAGAGCCCACAACAAAATCCTAAAGATCAAGGACCAGGATGGAATTGAACGTGAATCACATCAGGAGATTGAAACCGCTCTGGTTAAACACTTCCACGGGATAGCTCAAGCACCCCTCCAAGACAGAACAGAGGCCATTCAAAGGATAACCCAACATATTCCATGACTGGTCACAGAGGAACAAAAAATCTTCCTAAACAAACCTATTACCACAAAAGAAGTTGACCAGGTTCTCCAGGAAATGCCCAATGGGAAAGCCGTAGGTTCAGATGGCTTCACAGTGGAATTATTCAAAGCCTGCTGGGAAATCGTCAAACATGACGTTTATAAGGTAGTAGAGGACTCTAGAAGGTCAACCTCAATCCTTAAAGCACTAAATGCCACAATGATAACACTAATCCCCAAATAAAATGAAGCCAAAACCCCTGACCGATACATACCTATAGCGCTATGCAATGTGGTTTACAAGATAATCTCCAAAGTCATAGAAAATAGACTGAAACCCCTCCTACCTACACTGGTCTCACAAGAACAAGAAGACTTTGTGGAAGGAAGACAAATAATGGACAACATCATCTAGGCCCACGAGATCATTCACACCTTGAAGCTTCAGAAGAGAGGGGGAATGCTAATACAACTGGACCTAGCAAAAGCTTATGACAAAATTAGCTGGCACTATATGGTCAAGACCTTGGAATCCTTTGGTTTTACCCATCGCTGGATTAGATGGATTGTCAGTCTCATATCCACAACAAACTATTCACTACTAATCAATGGAGCCCCTGCCGAACCCTTCTGGCCCATGAGAGGTATCAGACAAGGAGACCCGCTATCCCCCTTCTTGTTCATTCTGATGATGGAAGGCCTCAACCAGAGCATAAAGAGAACAACAACAATAGGGGAAATAACAGGTCTCAAACCCTTCAAAAATTGGCCTACTTCAACTCACCAACAGTTTGTGGATGATACCTTACTCTATGGCATCCCCACGGTCAAGGAAGCTAAAGCCTACAAACGAATCCTAGAATATTTTGGGGAAGCCTCGGGCGCTGAGATCAACCATTCCAAGTCGATGATCTTCTTCTTCAATACCAACCCAGCTATCCAAAGGAATTTGACCAACATTCTGGGATTTGAATTGAAGACACTCCCAGCCAAGTACTTGGGGGTTCCACTGATAGACAAAGTGTACAAAATGAAAACTTGGGAAGGAGTAATAAACAAGTTACATGAGCAGGTAAAAAATTGGACGTATAGATCCCTCAATCTAGCCGAAAGACTGATCCTAACCAAATCTGTTTTACAAGCAATCCCAACCTTTATGATGGTTGTCTTGCCAACTCCACAGGGGATTCTACAAAAAATAAGAGCCATCCAAAGGGACTACCTATGGCGAGGCGCGAAAACAAAGAAAAAATGGGCCCTGGTGGCTTGGGAGAAAGTCTGCAAGCCAAAAAGACAAGGAGGCCTGGGGCTACAGGATCCACAAGTGAGCAATGATGCCTACAAGGCGAAACTTCGGTGGCGCTGGGTCAAGGAAACTACTACACCTTGGGTAAACCTTTGGAAGGAAAAGTATGCCTCGGACATTCGCTACCAGGACAAAATCTGCTTCAAAGGAACCAGGTAAGGGTCAGCCATTTGGAACCTAGCCTGGCACAACAAAGCCTGGATTCATACACATAGCTTCTGGGAAATCAGGGATGGCATAACAACTAGATTTTGGGAGGATGCTTGGCAACAGGAACCGAGAATGGAGAACCCAGACAGAGAGGCACTCCAATAGAAGCTAATAGCACAAGGTAAAATTAATGTCTACCAATACTAGAAACAGGAAATGGACCACAACAAATGGAGAATCTGGGACAAGATCACTATGCAGAACAATGATCCACCCACAACAACAGTGAAAGAGGTGGAGGAGGAACTAGGAAGACAGAAAATAGCAGTCACGGAAGGAGAGGACCAGCTGAGATGGGGGAAAAAAGACAGTGGGGAATTCAACCTGAAAGAAGTCTAACACTATATTGTAGACCTGGACCAAGAAGACCCAATGCAATAGTGGGATAAGCTATGGAACAACCCCCAATGGCCAAAAATAAAAATTTTCCAATGGTTAATACTTCACAGCCACATTCTAACTTGGGAAAACCTAAGGAAAAGGGGATTCATAGGTCCTTCAAGATGTCATCTCTGCCAAGCCCAGAAAGAAACAACGAACCATCTCCTGGATGAATGCGCCTACACCGCAGATCTCTGGGACTGGGCGACAAATATCTTCCACCAGTCCAACATGATTTGAGGTAAAATTGCTGCAACCATGAATCTCTGGAAAGAGAACTACAGTGAACAAGAAGATGTGAACCTCTGTTGGATACTCACCCCAGGAATGATCATATGGTCGATAGGGAAGGAAAGGAACCAATGCATTTCAGAAACCAAAGCTGGCCCGTAGGGAAGATCAAGGAAACAATAATATCCATGACACGAGATACAGTGTAGAGCTGCTACTAACAGGTAGGTAGAGCACAACCCACTGACCAGGATTCCTGAGTCCTAGAGGCCTTCCACCTGAACGACGGCCGCAACCCCAATTAGTTCAGACAGTCACCGCAACTCCAAGTAGGTGAGCGCAACTGGAAGCCACCACCTTCATGCTCCCTCAAGTTGAATTTCGACGGGGCGACGAAAGGTAACCCAGGGCGAACAGGTTTGGGAGGAGTAATCAGGGACAGTAAAGGAAACATCATCCGACTATACGCTGGGAGTCTAGGAAACTCAACCAACAACACCACGGAATTCAGAACCCTGGAGACTAGCATGGAGATTCTAAGTCAGGAGGGGATGACAAACGCCATAGTGGAAGGAGATTCTGCGTTGGTGATCAACACAATAAGAAAACTCCAAAATGACACCAGAATGGGCAAAATCCAAAGACACTGGCAATTGGCACACCTACTACAAAAAGTCTAGGAGCACTTGCGGATAGGGACCACAGTGGATTTGCACTGGGTTCGGAGGTCAACAAATGGACTGGTAGACAGAGTAGCGAATGAGGGGGTGGATAACGAAGGTCCATAACTGGACACAATCTGGAGCAACATCCCGCAAGGTCGATTCCGAACAGATTGCACCCAACTTGTCGCAAAAGACTATGACAAAAATAGTAGTACGAAAGATCACTTCAAGAATGGAGGGGCAGAAGGAATTGAAGGACACATAGGTTCCAGGCAAAATCTGATAGCCCACCAATCAAACAAGGTTACAAATGCAGGTACAGATCACACATCAGGAGAAGGCATGACACCACGGTCTTGTCAATAGAAAGAAGTACAGGGGTGACCCGTGGGAACGCAGAACAGATAACCAGTAGGCAGAAAAGTACAAAGGACAAAAAGGTTCACCAGGGTCAAGTACGTGTACACCTCACCCAAGTACCGTTACGGGGTGGGGAAATGACTGGCGTACAGTGTACAAGGCAAAGAATTGGCGCAGGAATTACGACACGACCATCAAGTGCACACGCTCTGGAACAGAGGACATAGACCAGAAGGGCCAACTTGATGAGAAGACCACGATCGCAAGGACGAGATCGCAACCAGGCTGGCTCCATAAAAAAAGGTATAACAGAAAGAGCAACAGACCGGAGCAAAGCAATTACAGGGGCCACCTTACTTACCAGAAAGGGGTGAAGCGGAACAGGAGAAGAACCCAATGTAAAAACTACCATATGCAAGCGAAGATGGTACGCATGAAGAAAACCAACAACAAGAGAGGCCCCCAAGGAATAGAACCTTCGCCAAGCACCCGGAGGATGACAAGAATTGAACAAGCGGCCAGGGAAGCAAAGAGTACCTTCCTCACACAGGTTGATACAAAGGGAAAGATGATCATCAAAAGATGGGAGCGAGAAATCAACAACCCTCGTAGGGGAGAAGCCTGGACAAAAATAACTCAGGAAGCAGGGGGGATAAGGGACCCAGGAGCCACACTACCCAGAACAACCCTCTACCACAGGACGGTGGAGGAAGCCTGGAGAACAAAAATGTTGATAGGGAAGATGTGTGCGGACCAGAAGGAAACAAACAAGACAAAAACCAGGGACCAGAAGAAGGTGCTCACAGGTATTCTGAACTGCCTTAGCAATCTGGAGGCGAGCACCAAAAGACTTGCGGAGGACCAGCGAAGCCAGTAGGAAAAAATTGAGAGACTGACAAAACAATCCCATCTTTATCTACGCTACGTCCACCATATAGATATTACTCCAGCCAACAGAAATGGAACCCCAGCGTGCATCAAAAATATACGTTTGGTGGAGCAGAGGGAGGAGAACGAGGCCAGGAAGGAAGGCAATGAAGAGCACCCCATCAACCTGGACGAGCGCAGGACCAACCCTGGTCATGGTTCTCAGTGTAGGAGCTAACCCCACTATGCTTATGCTTTCTCTGTTTTCGTTATGCTGTCGTTTTTCAAACTGGATTGCGAAGGTTTGGGTTGGTTTCCCATGGTGGCAACCCAGACCCACTTTACTATATTAGACATTGCTCCCCTGGGACCCAATATCTGGTTTCTGTTTTGGCAGATCTTGAGAGTCCATGTATCTTTTTTGTATTATAATTTCCTTCAATAATATAGATTTTCACTCATTAACAAAAAAAAAACAAAAAAAAACAAAAAAAAGGTTATTTGTACTCCATTATATTAAACATAAACATTTTACATCTTAAATTACAAAATTTACTTCTCAACATCATTAAATAATTTAAAATTAATGATATTAAATTAATTTTTAATTAATTTAATTAAATTTACTTAAAAATAATAAATTCAATTAAAAAGTAAATTAATATTCAAATATTTTATAGGTTTCATTAAACGTTTTCCTTTAGCTACCGAACTCATGAGAGATTTACGTTGAAAATTTTACGTTAACGCTTATCGACCGACGTATACAAACGCTTTTCAAGGTACGGGTAAACGTTTTATAAGGATTTTACCTTAACTCTTGTCGAGGTAGGTCTAAGGCGTTTTTTTCATTGAAGATAATATGGTTGTTGGATAATGACCACCCACAGGTCAATCCCTTTCAGCAATTTAACACCTTCTTATATCCGAACAAGTTCCTATCAAAGGGATGGAAATTAAATTTGTAAAATAAAAAATTAATATTTAATTTAATTTGATTTGATTTTTTAAAAGTTGAGGAGAAATTAAATTTTATAAAATAAAAAATTAATATTTATTTTGATTTGATGGTTTGAAAAGTTTTTGAGAAAGTATAATGAGACTTGGTAGTTTTAGTGAGAACTTATAGAAAATAGGCTTTTGTAAATAATATCTAGGTTAAAATTATTTTTCTATTATGAAATAAAACCTAAAACATGTTAATGAACCAAGAATGTAAGTCTACCCTAACCACCATCTAATCATTTTAGAAAGAAGCACCACTGATTATGGTGACTTGATTTTTTTTCAATAATAATAATGAATCACAATTGAAAATTAAATTATGATTAATTTTACAACCTAAAAAAAACTAATTAATTCAAACCTAAATTTTTATTGATTTAAATATCAAAGGAAAATGAATTCAAACATGGAAACAATCCTGCATTGGAGACCCTCACAGATACATTGCTTTCCTCACTCCTTTCTAAATCTGTAACTTTAATGTTATTTAAAAATAATTTAAATAGTTTAATGTTAAGTAAAATTATGGAAAATCAATCTTTTCTCACAAGTACATTTTTTTTCTCAATCTTTCCAATTAATTTAAATCTATAATTTTAATATTAAGCAAAATTAATTTAAATAGTTTAAAAATGTATAATTTTATTTTAATGTTAAATAAATTTATGAAATATCAATTTAAATAATTTAGAAAAATTCAATAACCTCACACTATAAACATTTAAATTACATTGTTTTCTTTATCCAAATCAATTAATAAACTTTTTGACTGTTTAACCTTTATCAATTCAATAAATTTAACATGTGAAAGTCTATAACTTTTTAATCAAAATAAAATTTAATAAAATAAAATATTAATAATTAATTTAATTTAATACTTTGAACACTTTAAATCCAAAATTTAACATTCAAATGTAATGAAGCTATGGAAAATCAATTGAAAGAGTTGAATAAAGCCATCCCATAAATACAGTGTCAATTTCGTGGCAATTTTAAGCGTTGTCATGGGCAGTCTTCCGCGAAATGTTCTCGGAAGAAACATGGAAACAGAACATATCGGACTAGACTGTTAAGTATTTCAAGAAAGCCACATGCCAAAGCCATTTGACTACATTTTTTATTTATTTTTTTTATTTATGTATTTTCATATTACTAGTTTAAATGTTTTATGTTTTGGATTTTTTTTTTCTTAAGTGTAATTAAAATTTGGTTAAACAATTTTTAATGTATAAATGAATTTAATTACTTAAAAAACTACTTGAATTTATAAATGAATTTGGTTATCTGAAAAACTACATGAGTATATAAATGAATTGGGTAATTTTAATTGGATAAATTTAACAACTCAAATCTACAATTTCAACAATTTTTAATTGGAAAAAATGTTTAATAATTCTTAACCGAATTTTAAAGAAAAATATCCAAATCTAAATCATTTTCATTATGTGAAGTTAAAATTATAAACAATTTAATCACAGAGTTTTGTCTTTTTCAAAAAAATAAATAAATCCAAATTTCAGATAAAATTCGTCAAAAAATGACCTAATCTAGGTCACTCTCATTATCTGAACTTAAAGGTTATAAACTAAGAAAACTTTTAACGTCACAGTTTGTCCGTCAGATAAATAATCAACAAACTAAGAAAACTTTTAACGCCATATTTTGTCCGTCAGATAAATAATCAACGATTTGGAATTTTTTTCATAAAATCAAATTTAAAAATAGGCCATGTTCCAAATAAATTTAGAAGAGTCAAAAACCCTTTCAAAAGTACGCAATCTCACCTAATCAATTTTAACAACTTAAAAGAATCCTTAACTATTTATCAGAGTTGAAATATCCTTTAACTATTAAACCTTAGTTAGATGCTATCTCGTGGTTGGCCTTGGTGAGAAAATATTCCCAAAATTATGAGTACATGTAATTTCACTTTCATAACTTTGAAAATAGCTATGTTCAAATTTAATTTTTGGCAATATTTTATTTAATATTTTAAAAAGCCATATTGGTCAGAGAGTTGTTGGTAATATTTTACTTAATATTTTAAACAGCCATATTCGTCAAAGAATTGTTTGTAATTGTTCTTTTTAAATAAATAAAAAACTTCAAAATCAAAGATTATATTTTTATACCGGTCAAAGGTAGACATTCGAACAATCATCAATTGCATTAGTGTGGATTAAATTTTGCATTTGTTTGTAAGAAATGAAATATAAGAATTTATAAATATGTTAAAAAAGAAATTAACACATATTTTATTGGTGAAAAGTGTAATAGGATGTTGAAATGACACATTAACATGTTATTTTTGTTAATGTTGAGTAAAGAAAATTAAATTTTACCAATTTTTTATAAATATGTTTAAAAAATTTGACTCATGTTTTGGCATATTTGCATTAAGCTTCTAGTATCTCCAACATCTCTAAAACTAATTGAGCTTGGAAACTAGTACGGAAAGTTTTTAATTGTCTGTTAATTATTTTGGGAAATTAAGAGTTTTTTTGAGAGCTTCAACATAAAGAAAATGGGAGCTTGGGAACACTTTTCAGAAATGTAGAACTTTAAATTAAAATGATAATTATAGTTTTTGGTATTAATAAGTATCCATTTTAAATATTATTAAATTAAAATGTAAATATTTTTATTTCATTATTACAAACACATAATTTATTACAAATATTTTTATTATATTTATTCAAAATATCACTATAAAAACAAGACTAAACTACAAGTAAATATTATTTAAAAAATTATTTAAATAAAAAAACTTAGTAATGCTCACTTTGTAGTTGTGGATATGGAAAACTTTTAATGCATATATGTTTGCCTTCAAGCCAAGACTAAACATGAAAGTTGAATAAATCAATAGTGTCCATGACAAGCATTTGATACAGTTTGTTGTTGCTATCAACCAACCATATCCTTGACTTTTATTTTATTTTCATATTACAAGAGTAGTACTATTTAGCTTTTTCCATTAAGAACAAAAATATTGCTTCAAATTTATGAAGATGTTTGAAGTTTATATAAGTAAAGTTTAATTTTAAAAAGATGTTAAAATTTTATACATGTATTTTGTTTCTCATTTTCTAATGAAATCTTTATGGATATTAAAGTATAAGTATTGTGTTAAATATATTCATATCACTATTAACACAAATTAAATTAATAATTTTGATATTGTAGTTGTTCTAATAGGTGAAATGTTGTCTTGAATTGTAAGGTCATGTCCAACACAACCTAAAATTTAATAAATTAATTAATACATAACATTGATATTTATAACTTCTTTTTCGGTTCTTTATTCAACAAGTTAACAAAGTAACAGTTCATGGTTCAACAAATTATAATTGAGCAACATGATATACAAATCATATATAAAAAAAACATACACAACTTAGTAAAATAGTGAACCATTTAACGATAATGACATAATTACCTCTTAGTGATGCTGTTTTCCCAACTCCGTCTGTCCTGGCTGCTCTGCCCAAAATCTAACCAAGCTGCTCTGCCCAAACCCTGCCCAAAACCTAATGTTTCCTCCCTGCCAGCTAGGAACAGAGCCTATCCGGTTCCCTAGCTCCAGGATTCCGTAAGGATTCCTGGCCCCTGAGCCCAAAAATCCCAGCAACCGATGCTCCCCTGTAACAGTCCAACAAAGTCCTCCAGCCTAAAACCAGAAAATACAGTTTTCCAATCCCTCCCCTGGAAAAATGCTCCAATACAATCTCCTCATCTCTCGAAAATTCTCCCTGCCCCTAAAATCAAAAGGTCCCCCTCTCGAATGTCTTTGTCCCCTCATATCCCTCTGTCCATTCACCGCCTCTCCATTCAATGCCAACCACCTTATCCCTCCATTCAATGCCAACCATCCCTCAATGCGTTAAATTTTCTTTTAAATAAATTAAAATTTATTAAACTTTAATTTGTTACCCAAACATTAAATGAGTTAATTAATATACATTAAACAATAATTAATTAATATTAATAAATAATCATTATTTAACTAATATACATTAGGACAGTTAATTAAACTTAATAACCCTTTAATAATTATTTAACTAGGGTTGTTACATACACCCACCCTTCAGGAAACTTCGTCCCGAAGTTAAAGTATTTTATGATACCAGGGAAAAGACACATGGCTCACACATTCATAACAAATAACCGACATTATTAGTAAGTAAGCCAAGAAAACTCATACATACTAGTGTACATGTGCAAGAAATGCATGTGTAGCTAGTACATACAAGTCTCATGCATGTACTAATAACAATAACTATCATCTC
>SNQJ01S0085954.1:66789-83470 GCA_010110895.2 Picea sitchensis | reverse complement strand
CTCTGTATCCCATCCATTTCTCACCATTGTATCCCCCTCAGTCTTGTTACTGATGTTTTTGGTTCAAAGTCATCATCATAATTAACATAATCAACTACAAAATAATAACCATAATTGACTCGTTGGTTGAACCACTGATTCATGGACTAGATCGACACCCATAACATAGTTACCAACTTAACGAGAACTCTACAAAGTTCACTTTTTTTGGGGTTCAATTTTTTACCCCATTTTTAAAAATGGTGCTACCGGTAGCACCCCGCCTCCGTTTTGATGTGTTTTTTCGATATTTTAAATTTTTCGATCCACAATGTTTCCACATTATTTTTTTAAATGCTTATTTTTCATCTATTTTCATTTTTTTCTATTTTTTTTTTATTCAACGATGTTTTTAGTCATATTTTCATGCTTCTTTCAATCTTAAAAATATTTTTGACCATTTACTTTTTTGAAGTTATGATTTTTCATATAATTTTGTCTCAATTAATTTATTGTTCCATACTTTTTAAATATAGTGGAAAACATCATTTTTAACACATTGTTTACCTTTACTTCAATACACCGAAAAAAATGTAGTTAAATAACACTACTTTTTAATATTTAGCAAAAAAATACACATTTTATAGCCATATATAATAAAAAAAAACTATACATTTTGGTACATATTCCTTAAAATAACTTGTCAAATAAAACATTTTTATGGACGTAATGGAACAAAAAAATCAAATTTTTATAAAAAAAATTGTCATTTTCTTTCATATTTTTATACATTTGAAATAAAAAATGACATCATTTAATAAAATTTTCCAATGTATAGTGATTCATATTAAAATAAAAAGAAAAAAAAACCAATAAAAAGATTCATCACAAAACAACAATAGATACATCTTTATTCCTATTTTAAAATCTGTAAGTCAAAACATTACAATTATAGCTCATAAAAAATTTGCAAAATTGAGCATCGTCTTCAAGTGCATATTAAAACTAATCAACGATATCATATATCCCAAATTCATCATTCTCAACAAACACATTATCATCTTCTTCGACGTCATTTTGTGCTTCCATTGTGTCATTTTGTTCTTCCATTGGCTCTTTGATATCTGCAAGTTCTCCAAAGTGATCCTTCCAATCATTCCTCCTAATGGTACTTGAGGTTCCTTTGACAATTTTTCCACCTTTGATTCACTAAAATATCCTTTCCACAAGACAACTTCTTGCATTTCATTTGGAAGATATGGAATAGCATTAATTATTTGTTGAATAAAACACCACTGCATTGGGTCACTTTCAATGGCTATGCAATTCCTTCCTTTTGTAGGCAACACACTAATGTTGTACCTAATCACCAAATACAAAATAAATAATGAAGTTAGATATGTAAAAAGACATAAATTAAAAATAATATAAGATTGAAGTATGCTTTCATAAATATTAGATCATAATTCTTACTTGAACTTGAGAACAAATCCAAAACCTAATCTCCTTCATTTGAAAATGTATCTATAAGATAATTAATTAATGTTTGTGGTTTTTGATAAATGTTAACCATCTCTCTTTTCAAATCTTTTTCCTCATATGTTATCTTTCTAACCATAACATTGTATACCAATATACTACTAGGAGTCTCTCCATCCTTTGCATTGACAATAAGATAATTATAAGAATCATCTTTTGTCCAGGTTGCAAGATGTATACTCTCAAAATTGCATTTAAATGATTCTCTATTAGATATCTGAATATTAGGCTTGTGCCTGTAACATAAATAAGTGCAAATTCAATTAACTTGATTAATAAAATTGTTTTCTAATCTTAATTGCTAAACATACAGTTTCAATATCTTAGTGAATAAAGTGCATCCTTGTCTTTTCTTTCCCCTTGAAGCTTGATTGTACTAATCCTTGTTGTGTGTCTAATTGAAATACTAGAAATCTCCAAAATGGTGATGTTTTAACTTCCATAAATCCCATAACCACTTTATTCAAAGTTTGGTAAGTATAAGACTCAATATCATATCCAATGTTTTGGATATTATAACCATGAGGGATATCTGCAATAACTAGGGAGTACTATTTTTTAGGAACACTATTTGCAAGTTGTTCATAATCACCTAATATCACTTTATATTGAACAATGTCGAGCCCATTCCAAATGTAGTGATCAAGGGTGTTATCAAGTTGAACATTTTGAACATGTCTCCTTCTTTCTCTTTCAAACTTGGCTTTTTGAATAAAACTTTTGAAAGTTTTAGGTACTCCATCTGCATTCTTCTTTGGCATCTTTATTGAAACAATCAAACATATAGTTATATATCTATAAATATTAAAGTAGAAATAAATTAACTTACAAATGAATAATATGAATGTAATAAATCAACATACATTTTTTAATGCAACACAAAATTGTTTCAATACTGCTGAAGAGATTGAATCTGGATAGTTGAGTTTAACATTATCCCAACTTTCTTCATTCAACATATTGACCATTTCCTCTTATATTCTCATATATACCTTATGACTAAATAAAAAAAAAGTAATGTTGTAATAATATATATAACAAAATACTTAGAACATTGATATGTTAAACTGAAAAAATTATTTTTCTTGTTCTAACATAAATAAAAATAACTCAACAAACTTACTTTTTAAATTCATCTCACATTTCTTCCATTGACAATTCTCCCGACCTAACACGTGATAATATAATTATGATAAGTTTATCATCCTTCATTCCTTGTATTGATCTCCAAGGTGTTATAGTCATATCACCTGGAAGATTTTTTATGTCAAGACATGTCTTACTTGTGCCACATATCAATGGTTTAGCATTCTTAACTCTCTGATTTTTTATACTAATATTTTCCCATAGGGTGAAGATCTCATCTATCAAATCCCATACATGTCCAGTTCTAAATCCCAATTTTAAATATCTATCCACAACTCTAAATATATCACTTCCTTTGCGTTTTTTTTGTTTTCATCATCAAGTGGGAATCCTATTTCCATACAACATTGCTTCCGAAACTTGACATCAACATTTGATCTCTCCCCATGACATATTTCAGAAAATTTATTATGGATAAATCTCATCCTTTGAATGAAAGTCATAGACATTATGTACTCATTGTTTGTGTTATGATTCCATGCCAATAACTTTGCTTCTGAATCTGTTAAACAAACATAAATTATGCATTTGACTGTCTCAAAAAGAGGATTATTGGGATGTTCTTGCATCAATTCTATTCTAGCCTCTCCAGAATGATTTCCTCCAATCACATAATATTTGTAGTCAAAACTTTTTGGTCTATCAAATTATTCCTTCGTAGGAAATTCCATTGGGTCAACAAGAACTAGGTAGTCAACCACATGCGCATATGGATTGTACCTAATCAATGCTTTCAAATTGTGAATATGCAGGTGATGCGGTTTTCTAATTTGATATTTTTTCCCCCTTCTGTGGGTTTATAAAGTTGTTTCACATTCAACTGAAATGTGTGGCCATCATCAACTAAGTTTACCGTCCTCATTCTATTTCAAATGACATTTTGTGTTGTTTTCATAATACCATCCTCTAGATCAACACCTGGTGTTATTATTTCTCTGTTACATTTATGACTTTCAATATAATACTCCGAGCTAACCATGGCTTCTTGAACATTATCAACACTTGTTTTCTTCCTCTTATGATTTAAATGTGTTTCATCTAAATCAATAGGAATAGACTCATCATCAACCATTTTTATTTTGCGTTTATCTTGTTTATTCTTTTTTCGAGAAGGAGTGATAACCTCATTGGGACCAATCTCAACAAAATATTCATTTGGAGTTTCCTCATTTTCAAATGTAACCCTTTTAGGATTTCTAGAATGAGGATTTTTCTTTCTTCTTTCATGTTTTTCTCTGTCTACTCTTGCATGTTCAACCTCCATTAATTTATGTTTATTTTTCCTTCCTTCTTGTGTCTTTTCAATATGAAAAGCGTTGATGACATCCATGATATTATTCTCTGTAGAGTAAATCCCCACTACCATATGTGAAAGTCATTTAACAAAATCCTGTAAAAACAAAATATAACATTTTCATGTTAAATAAAATTAAAACATTACCATGATACTAAAAATAATAAACAACACAAAAATAAAAATAAAAAACTTACGTTGTCTTTCTCAATGTCATCAACGATGGATGCAAATAATTCTGAAAAAACATTCATTCTTGTTATAATTGATCAATTTGAAACAATATCCAAACTTGATATAAGTTCTGCCTTGTTTGACAAGTGCATAAACAATCTCTGTGGCTCACACCAAATATATATATCGTAACACACCAAGTGCCCGATAATTTCCTTGCACATGTTCTAATTCAACACAATACAAATATATATGATCTCCATTGTTGCCTTGCTTGTCTTTAACAAACCAAGAATATTCCAGTTTGTTTTCACCTTCCACATATTTCCACTCTCTAACATTCTTCATTTCCCTTGATAGCTCAACTGTTATGCTATCATTTTGTTGCCTAACATTCATGGAGGTTCCAGTTGCAATTTTGGATGCCATTATTGCAGGTCGTGATCCATATATATTCATAGATAATCTCTTTCCTGCCATTTTCCTATAAGATAAGAAAATAAAATTAGGCCTTTTACATTATAATAAACTAAAAAAAAAAAAACATTAAACATGAGAACTAATTAAAAAACAAAATTAAAATTTTGACCCATATTTAAATTTTTTTGACCCATGGAGTTATTAGTATTATGCCAGGACTGTGCCTTGGTTGTGGGGGATTGGGGCGATGCTTGACATCGCCCTAGCTCGACCAACCCCGTTGGGCTGGCACCCCGCGACTAAGTCACGTGTGCCCATGACACTGGTCGTGCTAGGGTGATGCCTGACATTGCCCCAACCCCCAAGACCAAGCCCCGGGCATTGCCCAATAACCACCATGAGCCAAAACTAAAATAATTTAAGTAAAAAATAATAAAAAAAACTATTTTTTTTTACAAAACTATACCTAAATTTGACTTTTTTTTTTCAAAAAATCTTAAGGATTTTGTTGAATTTTTTGAAAAAAGTCTCAATTTTTTTTAAAAAGTTGTTTTTTTTAGAAAAAAATAGAAAACATCTAAAAACAATTTAATGTTTTTTATTTTTCGCATGAAAAATTATTCTGTGATTCAAAGATGATCTTATAATTGTTGTTTTGGCAAATGGTGAGAATTTAAAAAATAACTAACCTCTGAAATGCTAGATTCTCCTTAAATGTCTTCTCGATGTTTCTCCCTTGTAGCTTGCTCCAAATCCTTTAACGAATACTTCCCAAGATATCAAACAATGTAAAAAGATAAAACAAGACCGTGTATATATAACACAAATTATATAAATTACTATTAGTATAACGGATGTGGGATAAATAAAAATTAGGTATATTGTCTACATATATACCTAAAATTATATGGATCATCGCTATGTTTAATGAATGTGGGATAAATAAATAAACATGAGAAATATTGTATTTAACATGTAAATAAAAAAATAAAAGAGTAAAATTTGTTTTTAATTTTTATGGGAAAATAATAAAGGGAAAAAATCGGGGGAAATTTTGGAGGGAATATTTTTTTTTTGTATTGGGGGATAAATAAGATTTATTTACGAAACATCAACAGTTGTTCACATAATAAAATAAGATTTATTTCTGAAACATCAACAGATTGTTCACATACTTCTTCTGTTGGTACTAGGAAATGCGATAAGAATGCTTGTAATGCAAATGAGTTGTCGTATTTTTAAGCTAGTTAGAAGTTTGATAACAGTGCAAGCAATTTTATTCAACACATTCCTCATGAAGGTCCTAAATCAGAGGACTTTGGAAGCACTGATGATTAAGAGGAGGAATATGATGGTGATAAATCTATTCAACAATTTAATAGTAATGAAAATAATCAAAATGTAGGTCAAAGTAAAGATTATGATCAACGTTTAAATGATTGGGATGAAAATTTTCCTCCAAGTGAAGAGTTTCAAGGTATCGATGAATATTTCCAAGGCACCAATGAATATGATGGAGAGTTTCCCTCAAGTGAAAATTTTAAAAGCAGTGAAGGTGATTATGACATTGGTGGACACTCTTTCCCGAGTGGGGAATTTAAAGACAACAATGTTGGTGATGATGAATTTCCTCCAAGTGAGGATTTTGAAGGTACTGATGAATATTTTCCTCCAAGTGAGGATTTCCAAGGCACAAATGAGGATGATGAAGAATTCCCCCCAAGTGGGGATTTTAAAAGTAATGATGACGATTATGGAAATGTTGGACAATCTTTCTCGAATGAAGAATTTAAAGGAAGCAATGTTGGTGATGATGATTTTCCTCCAAGTAAGGATTTTCAAGGTACCAATGAGGATAATGAAGATTTTCCTCCAAGTAAGGATTTGCAAGCCAGTAATGAGGATGATGAAGAATATCTCTCAAGTGGGGATTTTCAAAGTAGTGAAGATGATTACGCCATTGGTGGACACTCTTTCCCGAGTGATAAATTAAAAGGCAACAATGTTGATGATGTTGATTTTCCTCCAAGTGAGGATTTTCAAGATACTAATGAAGATTTTCAAGGCACTAAGCATGATGGTGAAAATTTTCACTCAAGTGGGGATTTTAAAAGAAATGAAGATGATTATGTCAAATGGTGGACACAATGTTGATGATGATTTTTCTCCAAATGAGGATTTTCAAGGTACCGATGATGATGATGGAAAATTTTCTCCAAGTGAGAATCTTAATGGTATTGACAATATTATGGGTGATGATGATTTTCCTTCAAGTGAATATTTTCATGGAAGATCCAATGACATTGGTGAGAATGGTAATCATGTTTCTAGTGATTTTGATATTCCTCTCATGAACAAGATTATAAATGAAGACGACAGACCTAGGAATGAAGATCATAGTCTTAATCATTCATCTGCAACAAATCAAGGTGATCGACATTCTCTAGTTTAGTCTCCTGACAATGTTTTTCTTGATATTCCTTCTGGTGATAAGAAAAATCCTTCTAGTGAGGAGGATGAAATAATGGAGACATTGCAAAGAAACATTGTGTCTAGGAATAAGACTAGACCTTTTTATATCAATCCAAATCATTCTAGTTATACAAGGTCTAGGAAATAATTTCTCACTAAATCAATTTCCATAAGTGAATTGATTTCAAGTGAATGTTGTCAAAAGAATTGTTTCAAAAGCATGGAATACATGTATTCCTTGAATAAAAGGAAGACATAATTGTCAATGAATAAGAGCATGAAAAATTCATATTTGATGGGGTGCATGATATCCACCAATACATGATATGATTATTGCATTGTGAATATTTTACTTTGTAGAAAGGATTTCAAAAAATTCACTCAATCAGTAATCTTCGTCTATCAAGAATCCATACAAGGTTGGAAAAAGATCATTCTTTTTATTCAAAGGTACATCATGGACGAGAGAGTGGGCCATTGAAAAACACTACATTGTCATGGATGCTTGATTTCTTTTCCAAACATGGAGAGTGTATGCCAAATAGATACACAATACATATTCCAGATAATTTCTCAGGGAGGGAAATCTACAACTTGTACAAAGAATATGTTGAAGGTGTTGAAGGAAATGGTAATTTTATTACATATGCATATTTTACAAGAATATGGAAGAAACAATTCAACAATGTCGGTATTCCTAAGAAGTCAAGGATGGAAATTTGCAGTATATGTGTTACTCTTAAATCAACAAGAGACAAATTTCAAGGGGCAAAAATATGTATGTATTTACTATTTTGTTTTTTTCTTAAATTGAATAGTTATCAACTATGAAAACATATGATCAATATTTTCATTTTATGTCATGTGCAGATTCCATAGTCAAAACACTTCAAGAACATCAAAATCAACAATCAAGTGAAAGGAAAAAGTGTTACAAACATTGGAAGAAGTGTTATGATGCTCCAAACAAATATTTAGGTATGATAATTGATGGCATGGACCAAAAGAAAACTCTTCTACCACATTTTTTCCGTACACCCAAAAATTTACAGGAAGATAATTTCATTTAGTTTCACTTGGTTGGTTGTATGGTTTTCAATGGAAAAATGTGTCCAAGGGTTTACTTCACAACTCCAAATATTCATAATGATGCAAATATGACCATCAACATAATTCATCATGTGCTCACTCACTGGTCTGGAAATCTTCGTCATGTTCTCTATCTATAGTTGGACAACACTAGTCATGAAAATAAAAATCAAATTGTGTTTGGATATTTAAGCATGCTTGTTGAAATGAGAATCTTTCAAAATGTGAAATTTGGTTTCCTTCTTGTTGGAGACACTCATGATCATATTGATCAAATGTTCAACCATTTTTCAGTAACATTCAAGAGGAAAATTGTTGGAAGCCTACCATCATTGATTGAATGTATTAAGAAAGCATACATTCCAGAGCCTATTTTTCATATATTAGAAGAATATGTTGACATGAAAATATTTATTCATGGATCACATCGTGAAGACAAATGTATTGAGCAACTTAATGAAATTAGCTTCCAACATCAATTTTGTTTCAAAAAAATTGATGGCAAAAACATTTATATGGGGAAAGCAGTATTCAACTACTATAGAATGAAGGCCTTCATTAGGTTTAACATTTTTGAAGTTCATTCTAGATCATCCAATATTTTCATCAAAGTTATTATTTTTACAATCAGTTGCTGAAATCCATAATGCACGAAGGCATAATAGAGATATAGATTATTTTGAATGCCTGGAAGAAACATAAAAGTCCATTAAGGATACATATGAGTACTTTGATGTTTCTGATTCTATTTGGTGGGATTCTTTTTTCAATAGTCAAAGTGATATAATTTCAAGCTCAACAAATGAAGATACAATGTTGAAGACTCCATTTCATTGGCCAAAAAATATGCCAAATGAATTTGAAGAAACAAAAATTGTTGAAGTTGAACAAGAATCTCAAGGTGCTATTGAGTTTACACAAGCAAAGGAAAGAGAAATGTATATTGGTTCTCGAAGGTCATGTGCACAACGTGAAGCCATGGAAGACCTTTACAGGGGTTCGATACAAGATATTAAGGAGGGTAGCATGATTGCAGTTTTAGCGACTGGAGATCCACATGGTTATCCATTATGGATTGGAAAGGTTATAAATATTGAGAAATAAAGGATTTTACAAAGTTTTATATTTGTTACAAGGATCGGAGCTAGGGTTTGACAGTTGCGGTGAGCTAGGGTTTGACAGTTGCGACCACAACAAAGAGAAACATGAACAACAAGGGGGGGGGCGGGGGAAAGGGGACCCCATCTTACAAACAGGTAGTGGTGGACAGAGGGAAAGGGCCAAGAAGCAGAGTTTTCAAGGCACCAACGATAGGAACCTCAGGATCAGACCCATGGAAGTGCCAAGAAATAAGTCAGGACAAGAATGAAACTGTGGAGGAAGACGCTAAGGAAACTCAGAAGGAGACGCATGAGACCGCGGAGGTTAACGGTATGGAGGGGCACAACCCATGCAAGCCCAAAAAAACAATAATACCCAAGGTAGTGTTGGAGGACCCACAAATGAAACTGGATCAGATGAAGAGGCATGTGCTCATATGCAAGTTTATGGGGTTATAGCCCACAAAAAGAACACTGCACAACTGGATCAAATATCACTGGAAGCCAAATAGGGAAGTGGAAATCCACCTTAGTTCGAAGGGTTTCTTCACAACAGTCTTTATTAACCTGGAGGATAGGGAAAAAATCTTCGAGGGAGGTCCTTACTTCCACGCCTCAACATGACTCTACATGCAACCTTGGAAAGAAACATTTTCCCTGGAAAAAGAAACTTTCAAAAAGGTACCAGTCTGGCTGCAATTCTATTCCTTACCCTTAGACTACTGGTTTCCCTCTACCTTTGAAGCAATAGGAAACAAACTGGGGAAATATGTTAAGACCTCAGAAGCCACCCTAAAAGGAAGATACACTTCGTATGTAAGAATCTGCATAGAGATGGATGTTTCTGGAGCTCTCCCAGAAGCCATAAGTCTGGAATTCAGGGATGAGGAATGGATCTAGAATATAGATTACAAATAGATCCCCTTCAGAAGCAGAAGATTCCATGAGAATGGAAACTTGATCAAAGAATTCCCTCTAAATAAAAAACAAGAAACGACAAATCCCAAAACACAACAAGATGAGGAAGGGTTTATAACACCGAACCCCAGGAACAGAGAAAATAAAAAGAAAAACAAAACCTTGGTAGGAAATAAACAGGAGACCCGAAATAAAATGGAAGGAAGGGACCAAACAAACAAAGGGACATCAGACGAAAATGACATGGCAAAAGTCCAAGAAGTCAGAGACCAAGCAATAAAAGAGCCTACCCATCGACCAAACAACACGATAGCTCAGGGGGGTTGTGCAACCCCGATAGTCGGAGAAATAAAAGATGACAACACCACCATGGAAGATGTAGAGGGAGATGCAGAGTTGACCCCGAGTGAAGTAGGTACAAAAGACCCCGATCTTAGAGACTTGGTGGAATGGGAAGGGATAGATCTTTCGAACATATTAGAACAATGGAAAAGGCAGGGAGTCGACAACGTTCCAACATAGCAACTCGACCGCATCCAATACCTATTCCTCCCACAGGAGGAAGCCAAAGCCAGAGGAAAAAAACGCACACACGGGGAGATATGACAACTTGGAGTGAAAGTCAATGAGGGATAACTGTAGATATCACCCAAGAAGACGAGGAGGAAAAAAGGTAGGAAATCAAACAGCGTAGCACTACAGGAGCTGGGAGCACTTCTAATAAAATCAGGTAAGATCAAGAAAATCTTTCCCTACTCCCCCTCACATGTTTAAATTAAGGTTATAACTTGGAATATAAGAGGGATAAACAACCCAAGAAAACAAAGAATCCTTAGGAATAAAATAAAGCAGGAACAACCAGATCTTTGTTTTATTCAAGAGATGAAATGCACTACAGACAGAATAGAGGCAATCGGTAAACAACACTGGCACAAGTATAGGATGGTAGCCATTGAAGACAACCAAAGGTCATGCGACATTCTCACCTTATGGAACCCACAAATTCTAAATTTAATAGCAGTCGAAGCAACCAGGTATACCCTAATGGTACGCATGAAAATCATAGGAAACACAGAGGATATTCTTTGCACAAATGTGTATGGGTCCCATGGGCCAGAGGAAAAGAAAGGAATGATCTGAGACCTAGAAGATATAAAAGGCCGAGCCACCAACCTCCACTAGATCCTGGCAGGGGAATTCAACATTATCACCTCCCTTGCGGAAAATAAAGGAGGTACGAGAAGATTGGATCAGGATGTGGAGGAGTTTTCAAATTTTATAGACAGAGCGGAGATGGTAGATCTCCAATCTAAGAATGACCAGTTCACCTGGAACAATAAATGGATGAACCAGCACCAGGTAGCTACAAGACTCAACAGATTCCTTTTATCGGAGTCGATCATTATGTAGGGACTAACCTTAGATTGCAACATCCTTCCCTGGGGTGGATTTGATCACTGTTCAGTGCAACTGGAAACATGCTTCCATACATCCCCAAAGAACAAACCCTTCAGATTCGAGAAATTATGGATTGATCACTTGACCTTCAAGGACAGAATAAAACAGTGGTGGTGGGAGGAACAACCAGAGCAAGGTACAAGGATGTTCAGATTTCACAAGAAACTTAAATACATAAAAAAAAAAATCAAAGAGTGGAACAGGGACACCTTCGTGAATATAAACACAGAGAAAAACAATATAGAAGAAACAATGAAAAAACTCCAAGAGACTTGCATGATGGAAGGATATATGGAGGATCGAAAAAAGGAAGAGCTCCAACTGACCCAAGATTGGGAGGCACGATGCGAGCAGGAGGAAAAACTCTGGCGTCAAAAATCCCACATTCGATGGCTAAAGGAAGGAGAACGGAACGCCAAGTTCTTCCACAGAACAACCATGGCCAGAAGGGTCCACAAAAAGATCTTGAAGCTCAAGGACTAGGATGGAATTGAGTGCGTGTTACATCAGAAGATTGAAAGCGCTATGGTTAGATACTTCCACGGGATAGCCCAAGAACCTCACCTAGATAGATCGGAGGCCATTCAGAGGACAACCCAGCATATTCCATGCTTGGTCATCGAGGAAGAAAACACCTTCCTGAACAAATCTATCACCACATAAGAGGCTGACCAAGATCTCCAGGAAATGCCCAGTGGGAAAGCACCATGTCCAGACGGCTTCACAGTGGAGTTATTCAAAGCCTGCTAGGAAATCATCAAACATGATGTTTATAAAGTAGTAGAAGACTCTAGACGGTCTGCTTCCATCCTTAAATCACTAAACACAACCATGATCACCCTAATCCCCAAAGGAAATGAATCCAATACCCCAGACTGGTACATACCTATAGCACTTTGCAATGTGATTTACAAGATCATTTCCAAAGTAATAGCAAATAGACTGAAACCCCTCTTACCTTCTCTGATCTCGCAAGAACATGCATGCTTTGTGGAAGGAAGACAAATAATAGACAACGTCATCCAGGCCCATGAAATCATTCACACATTAAAACTTTGAAAGAGGGGGGGAATGATAATACAACTGGACCTAGCAAAAGATTATGACAAAATTAGCTGGCATTATATGATCAAGACTTTGGAAGCCTTTGGTTTCACCCAGCACTGGATCAACTGGATTGTCAGTCTAGTATCCACAACAAGATAATCGCTACTAATAAATGGAGCCTCGGCCAAACATTTCTAGCCCACGAGAGGGATCAGACAAGGAGACCCGCTATCCCCCTTCCTATTCATTCTGATGATGGAAGGCCTCAACCAAACCATAAAGAGTGCAACAACAATTGGGGAAATAACAGGGCTCAAACCTTTCAAAAACTGCCCTACTTAAACTCACCAACAGTTTGTAGATGATACTTTACTCCACGACATACCCACGGTCAAGGAAGCCAAAGCCTACAAATGAATCCTAGAAGATTTTGGGGAAGCCTCGGGCGTTGAGATCAACCACTCCAAATCGATGATCTTTTTCTTTAATACCAATCCAACTATCCAAAGGAATTTGACCAACATTTTGGGATTTGAACGGAAAACACTCCCAACTAAGTATTTGGGGGTTCCTTTGATAGACAAAGTATACAAGATGTCAACTTGGGAAGGAGTAATAAACAGGTTACAGGAGCGGGTAAAAAACTGGACGTATAGGTCCCTCAACCTAGCATGCAGACTGATCCTAACCAAGTTTGTTTTACAAGCAATCCCAACCTTTATGATGTCAGTCTTCCCCACTCCACAGGGGATCCTACAGAAAATAAGAGCCATCCAGAGGGAATTTCTGTGGCGAGGAGCGAAAACGAAGAAAAAATGGGCCTTGGTGGCCTGGGAGAAAGTCTGTAGGCCAAAGAGCAAAGGAGGATTGGGGCTACAAGACCCACAAATGACCAACAACGCATATGGAGCGAAACTCTGGTGGCGATGGGTCGAAGAAACTACAACACCCTGGGTAACCCTATGGAAGGAAAAGTATGCTCCGGACATCCATGACCAGGACAAAATCTGCTTCGGAGGAACCAGGGAAGGTTCATCCATTTGGAACCTAGCCTGGCACAACAAAGCTTGGATTCAAACAAACAAATTTTGGGAAATCAGGAATGGAAGACCAACCAGATTATGGGAGGACACCTGGAAACATGAACAAAGGATGGAAAACCCAGACAGAGGGATACTCCAACAGGACCTCATCACACAAGGAAAAATCATTGTCTATCAGTACTGGAATCAGGAAACAAACCGCAACAAATGGAGAATTCGAGACAAGATTAATCCTCATAACACTAGTATACTAGAAACAACAATAAAAGAGGTGGAGGAGGATCTGGGAAGACAGAAAATAACAGTCACAAAAGGAGAGGTCCAGTTGAGGTGGGGCCAAAAGGACAGAGGGGAATTCAACCTAAAAGAAGTCCAACACTATATGGCGGACCCAGGCCAAGATTACCCAACACAACATTGGGATAAGCTATGGAACATCCCCCAATGGCCAAAGATTAAGATCTTCCAATGGATAATTTTACACAACCACATCCTAACTTGGGATAACCTAAGGAAAAGAGGATTCACCAGTCCATCAAGATGTCATCTTTGTCAAACTCAGGAAGAAACAATAAACCATCTCCTCGCCAAATGTGCCTACACTATAGAACTGTGTGACTGGGCATAAAGTATCTTCCGCCAGTCTGACAGGATTCAAGGTAACATTGCCGCAACCATCAAGCTCTGGAGAGAAAACTACAGTGAATAAGAAGAGGTGAACCTCTGTTGGATCCTCTCCCCATGAATGATCACATGGGCAATATGGAAGGAAAGGAACCGACGTATTTTCAGAAACCAAAGCTAGCCAGAAGGGAATATCAAGGAAACAATAACATCCATGATACACGAGATGGTGAGGAGTCGCAATTGCTAGGTAGGTAGAGCGCAACCCCCAGATCAGGATTCTAGAGTCCTAGAGGTTTTCCACCTGAACGGTGGATGCAACCCAAATCAAAACAGACATCCACTGCAACTCCAAGTAAGCGAGCACAACTGGAAACCACCACCTTCAGGCTCCCTCAAGTTGAATTTCGACGGGGCGGTGAAAGGCAACCCATGGAGTACAGGTTTGGGAGGAGTAATCAGGGATAGTAAAGGGAACATCCTACGAATGTATGCTGGAAGTCTGGGAAACTCAACCAATAACGCCGCATAATTTGGATCCCTGGAGAGTGGCCTAGAGATTCTAAACCGGGAGGAAATGACGAACGCCATAGTGGAAGGAGATTCAACGCTAGTCATCAACACAGTGAGAAAACTCCAAAATCAGGCTAGACCGAGTAAAATACAAAGGCACTGGAGATTGGCCCACCTACTGAAAAAAATCCAGGAGCACTTGCGAACAGGGACCACTGTGGAGTTTCGCTGGGTGCAGAGGTCAACAAACGGACTGACGAACATAATAACAAATGAGGGGGTTGATAAAGAAGGGCCAGAGGTGGACACAATCTGGAGAAACATCCCGCAAGGTCAATTCCGGATAGATTGCACCCAACTTGCGGCAAAAGACTGGGCCAATAGAAGCAGTATGGAAGATTACAAAAAGAATGTAGGCGCATAAGACACTGAAGGATACATAGGTCCTAGACAGAATCCGATGACCCACCACTCAACTTAGGTTACAAATGCAGATGTAGATCACACATTAGGCAAAGGTATGACACCACAGTCCCATCAATAAAAATAACTACAGAGGCTACCCTTTGGAAAGCAGAAGGACGAAGGACGAAGGACGAAAATTTTCACCAGGGCCAAGTCAGAGCACACCTCACATAAGTATCGGGATGGGACCAGAAAACAGAGGGTGTACAATGAGCAGGACACAACTTTGGTGTAGAGATAACGGTAAGGTCATCAAATGCACATGCTCTGGAACAAAGGATACTGATCGGAAGGACCACCTTGATGACCAGGCCATGATTGAAAGGACGAGACACCAGAAAATACTACAACCGGGTTGGCTCCATATAGGCAGGGACACCATAAATTACAACAAAATTGAGCATTGCAATCACAGGGGCCACCTTACATACCAGAAAGAGGTGAAACAGAACAGGGAAATAACCCAACATAAGAACTACCACCTATAAGCAAAGATGGTACACATGAAGAAAACCAACAATAAGAGAGGCCCCTAGGGGAAGGAACCTCCACTAAGCGCCCGAAGGATGACAAGGATTGAATAGGCGGCCGGGGAAGCAAAGAGTACCTTCCTTATGAAGGTAGACACAAAAGGGAAGACGACCATCAAAATATGGGAGAGCGAAATCAACAACGCCCGCAGGGGCAAAGCCTAGTCATAAATAACCCAGGAAGCGGGAGGGATAAGGGACCTTGGAGCCACACAATCGAGGATAACTCTCTACCACAGGATGGTGGATGAAGCCTGGAGAACCAAAATGCTGATAGGTAAGATGTGTGTGGCCCAGAGTGAGACCAACATGACAAAATCCAAAGAACAAAAGAAAGAGTGCACAAGAATTCGCAACTGCCTTAGTAACCTAGAGGCGGGGGTAAAAAGACTTGCGGAGGAACATAAAAGATAGTAGGAGAAACTAGAGAGGATGGCAAGGAAATTTCATCTCTATCTACGCTACATCCACCATATAGACATTGCTCCAGCCGACAGAAATGGAACCCCAACGAGAATTAGAAAGCTACTCCTCGTAGAACAAAGAGAGGAGAACACGACCCGACAGGAAGGATATGAAGAGCACCCCATCAACCTAGACTAGCATAGCTTTAGCCCTGGTCATGTCTCTCAGAGTAGTAGCTAACCCCACTATGCTTAGAATTTTTTTGATTTCATTTTGATGATGTTTTTTTGTCTTTTAAACTGGATGATGGTAACTTGGGTCGGTTTCCCAAGGTGGCGACCCAGTCATACCTCGTTTACTATCAGACTCTACAACCCAGGGACCCCAGATCTGGTTTTTGTTTTGGCAGATCCTGGAAGTCCCCGCATCAGTTTTGTACTATAACCTTCTAAAGCAATATAGATT
>SNQJ01S0085954.1:20381-33154 GCA_010110895.2 Picea sitchensis | reverse complement strand
GGATTGCACCACAAGACTTTAGCACTGCGCAGAAGAAAAATATGGTAGTAAGAGTTGTATACTATCAACTTCTTTTAGGACATTTATACAAAATGGGTGCAGATAACATTTTGAGAAGGTGTGTACTGGAACATGCAAGGCCCAGAATTTTAATAGAAGCGCTTGAAGGTATAGCTGGAGGACACTATGCAGGCAAATATGTCTTGTAGAAGGTATTGGGCATAGGATTATGGTGGCCAACAGTCCATAAATATGCTAAGGAATATTTCCATAAATGTGATGTTTGTCAGAGGATTGGAAAAACCAACATAAGGGATGAGATGTCTTTGAGACCACAAGTGACTTTGCAAGTATTTGAAAAATGGGATATAGATTTTGTGGGACCTATTAATCCACTAGCAAAATTTCAGGAGCTAGATATATCATTACTGTGACTGAATACTTAACAATATGGGAAGAAGTAGCACTAGTCAAAGTCTGTAGCATAGAGACAACAACACACTTCTTGTTTGAGAAAGTGCTCACCAGATTTGGACGTCCTAGTATTCTGATGAATAATCAGGGAACTCATTTTATCAATGATACCATCAGAGCTATGAATGAGGAGTTTGAATTCTACCACCAGAAGAGTACACCATATCATCCTTAGGAAAATGGAACATTATAATCTTTCAATAAGATCTTGGAAAATGCTCTAACTAAAATCTGCAATGTTAACAGGGATGATTAGGACTTGAAGATACCAAAAATACTATGGGAATATAGGACCACATGTAAGAAGTTGACATGATAGAAACCATTTAGATTGGTGTATGGGAAAGAAGCAGTAGTGCCATTAGAATTTATGGTACCCATCTTGTGCGTAGCAACAATTACCAACATGAAAGAAAGAGGCGCAGTAAAGGAAAGGTTAAGTCAACTAATGGAATTGGAAGTGGACAAGATTCTGACAGGATTTCACCAGGAAGTAAAAAAAGTAAGAGACAAATCCTGGCATGACTTTCAAGGAGGGAGACCTAGTTTTTCTCTGTGACAGTAAAAATTTTCAACATCTTGGTAAGTTTAGGATGTATTGGCCAGGGCCATATGAAGTAAATCCTGTCACAAATGGGGGATCTGTACAACTAAAAGACTTGGGAGGAACATAACTGAAAGGAATGATCAATGGTAGTCGATTGAAACTGTACAGGGACAGTCGACCTACTAACCCTTAAAAGTTAAAACGTAGTGTTAAAATGCATGTATATGGTATATTATAACAAAGATTATGACAGAAAAATGATAAAAATAAATTAAAAAAGAGAAAAATAAGAATAGGAAAATAGAAAAAAGGAAGAAAAACACAAAATTACGCAGAAGTTGACTACACCACAAGGAGTGGAAAAAGTCACGCGCAACAATTATTGCGACAATATCGGAAGGCAATGCGCAAGAAAAATTACACTCGACACAAATGCACGCAAAAAGTGAAAAATCGTCAGGATCGGGTCTATAAAAGGAGGAAAGCACATGTTTATTCAACACTTAGTGATTTTTTGAGCACAAAGCAAGATACAAAGAGTGTACCCTAGCTATAATTTTATGAAGAAGCAAGCGAGTGTGCGACTTAGAGAGATAATGACCCCACGAAAGTTTTACGCTCTAGGCCAATATGTACGGGTTACTCGATAGGGTTAGAGGTGCAAGGAAAGAATGAGACAGCCTGAAAACGTGGTCAAGTTGGAAGATGTCACCACCTCGGACACAGAGTCAATCAACCCAACACAGGTTGAAGAAGAAACATAAACAACGCAACAAGGGGATATAGGGTAGAGCTCTGGGGCTCAGAATGGTATTTTGAACCCTGACCTTGAGACACCTATGAATCCTAATGAAACAATGGGACCGTGATAGACTCACAAAGGCGAGGAAGTGTTGGTTGAGGATATCACTGACTGGACAGAGTCTGAAAGGGAAGAAGATGTAGACGAGATAGATTCAGGCCCATCTACTATGGGACATAAAAGGAATGTGCATGACACCATGGATATTAGACTACCTCATCTCCCAGACGCAGTGATCACTGTGGATGATATGCTGGGAAATGTACCAAAACTTAGGTATGCAGACCATGATGTGTGCAATGTGGAAAAATTCCAAGATTTGGTCATGGAGACTTATTTAAAAAACACAGGGGAAATTGGACCCCTGGGTAAACCAATAATGGAGCCTGTGCAATGGATAATCGGGTTGTATAACTCTGGTATGATCAACCTATTGGATACACTGCATTTCGGGCGCGGTAAGAATTTTGGGCTTTGCGTCAATCATATAGTCGCCTACGTACATGGAGGCATCATATGGATGGATACGTTAGTACAGATAGATGTAGCATTGATTTCCAAGATCATAGGACTATCGACAATCAATGCGCAGCCAGAGGAATACATGGCTAACAAGGTGTGCAAGAAGGAAATATCAGAGTTGATCAAAGCATAGTTTGGCACCAGTCAGGGAAATAGAGGCATCATACTCAAGGATATCAATGATAATGTGAAAAGGTTTTCCAACAATCTCATGGCTTGCAAACTATTGAGGAAATGTAGAAAATAAGAAGCGCCAGCAGGATTTATTGCAGTAGCTGCGCAATGCGCGAAAGGAGTAATGTTCAGCATGATGCCATACCCGCTGAACCAGTTTTTGATAGACTATAGAGATGTGCAAGACAATGGAACTGAGTTCCATTACTCCTGGTTGATCATTCTGATAGCATAACATTTCCCCAAGAACCTGAGAGGAGTGCAGAGGACAATATCAACATGATCGCACACATAATTGAAAGATATAAGCAGGAAATTGAGGATCTCAAAAAAAGGCTCAATCCTACGACTCCTCCCTAGGTTCGTGAGCAAAGAGAACAACAATGTGAACTCCAGATAGCTAAGATGGATAAAGAAGAAAGGGCATTAAAAGAGATGTTTGATAGAGCCGCGTAGATATGGACTATCCTGGAAAAAGACGAGAAGGTCCAACAGTGGGACCAAGAAGAGGAGATAATAAGCACTTCCATACAAGAGCTAAAGCAAAGGTAGAAAAAAATGAGCATCACAGAGTGCTTGAAGGACACTCAAGAAATGAAAAAGCTGCAGACATAGTTGAAAACCATGCAGACACAGAGGTAAGAAAGAGAAGCGGAATTGGAACCCCTCCAAGAACAAGAAACACATATCATTCTGCAGTTGGAGGAATAGAATAAAAGTATGGCACAAGCATAGACATAGGGCACAAAATTGATGCAGGAGGAGATAACAATGCAGTCAGTGGAGGTGCTAATAGGAAACGTTGCACAGATCAAGGAAAAAGGAAGGAACTAGCAGAAAAAGTTCCACAGTTTGGACACAACAGTACAAGGAGCACACACTACCTGAGTGGCTCGGGATGAGCCACATGTCAGTGTTGGGGGCCTATTGGGAGTAGGCCTATTTTGAATAAAGACCTAATTTTGGAGCATGCACAACATCTGGAAAGAAAGAAACATGTAGAAAAAGAAGGAAAAAAAACATGCAAGAGGAAAATCCACGTGCAAGGAGGCAGACAAGCCTAACCATGGTAGTGTTAGGGTTTTTGATAAGAATTGTAATGACTATATCCTGTAAAATAGTATAAATAAGAACCTAGGAGGTCTAGGTTAGGGTTCAGTTTTTGTTAAGTGGAAAAAGATTGTTGATAATTGTGGTTGAAAGCTATTGATTTGTAGAAGAGTCAAGTAAGGTAGATTTTGAGGGTTAGATCACATGCTGAGGAGCTTGGTGTGATCTAGTCCACCTCACAAAGGTTCCTTAACCTCATCATGATTGTATTATTGAGGATCTAATGCATGAAGTGCTAGATTTTGCAGCAAACTAAATAAAAGAGCAAAGAAGCCAAATCTTTGTGGATGTAGCCCAGGAGGGGGTGAACCACGGTAAAACCTGTGTTCTATGTGATGTTTTATCGAATGCTTACTTTCTGTTAATGGTTAGTTTATGAATGAATGAATAACTAGATGTATTAGCATGCATGCATGAGGCTAAAGATGAATGAATCTTAGGAATACCTGAATCAGTAATAAGTTTAATGCATAAAGAAATATAGAATACACTCCCATATCCCCACTCATTCCTAAATTGCAAACACCTAGGTATTGCAGTCACCCATAGAGCTATCTTAGGTGAGACTACACTGTGTGCTCTACGTTGCCTTCTGGTTTACCAAGAGGGACGACAGTTTTAGAGGGTTTTGTTGTAAACATGTTCATATCTGAACCTGAGTCAACCCAAGAAGAGGAAAGAAGTCAAATATCTAACCAACAAATGTCTATCCACATTACTGGTTGTTGGACCATGTTACAACTTCCTTTGTATATCTAATAGGATTTGGAGTAGGACTACATTAATTTCAGTTTGTTTTTCCAGTTCTTTTATCAACCTTTCATTGTCAGCCTTACAACTTTATAATTTTTCCATGAGGCTTCTTACAGGTTCATCCAAATCTAGAGGGGTTTCCACCGCCCTCCTCTCACCAGATTCTTCTTCTCTATTGTGGGAGATTTCGCCCAACTCATGGTGTGTCACCATTCTTTATGATGTAGTTTTCCTTGTTGTCCACTGACTGTTTGAGTGTTGATATTTTTTTTTATGTTAGCTAATTATCTACTAGTTTATGAACAACACATGCAATTTGTAAGGTGAAGTCAACTTCATTATTTGGAACACTAGCAACACACAGTTCATATTTTTTTGTTAGAGCATATAACAACAACATAAAGTTTTGTTCCTCTCTTTAGTGGTGGTTTAAATAAGCTTCTTATGAATGGGGTAAGATAGGGTGTTACCCCTTAAAAGTTCTCTAATAAAGTTCTATTCGAATCCTTCATGAGCCAAAGCAGGCCAAGTTTTGTTGCTTGCTCTGATACCACTTTGTCACACACCCGACCCCTAAGTACATTTTTAAAAGATGGGGTATAGATTTTTTGGTTTTTCTCAATCACATCAAATATTGTCTATCACAAATCCATCGTCTTCTACTCATCAAAATCTTTCCAACAACGACAATTTCACTCAGAACTGAGCTCTGGGATGAAAGTTATGACCTTCCGAATTTCTCGGGTTTGCATAGGCAACATCTCTCTCACTGCCACATGGCATCGTCGTGACCTCACATTGTCCGCATCAATTGATGTGGCGACACCCTGGTCTTGATGTGGCTACACTATCCTGGCCTGCCACAATGGAACTTTGATCCACACAGGATTGCATTCATCATAACTCAGGTCTTCTCCCAACACACACTTTTCTTACCTCCAACGAATATGGTATCAAGGAATATTCCCTTTCTCTCGATGGACAGTCTCGATGCATGTCAGATCTCCCAAACCAAGGTTAGGATCCATTCGACACCTAAGGTTCACCAATCCACTGGACCCCACTCAAATCGTCAACCTATTGAATATTAACATGCACCCTCACACTGATGTTCTTAGTCAACATCAATTCACCATGTCATTGTAGGGCACTTAGGCTTGCTCGACAAGAGGATGACATTTGTCTCTCTCCTATAGTCCAATTAAAATACTTAATTAATATTTCGTAGAATACCATTATTTGGTAATTAATTACTTACACCTCATTAAGGATAATTATTCTCCACAAACTAATTATCCAGTAATTAATTTCTGCTCAGCCTAATACTCATGGCCTAGTAATTATCGAGGTTTTACTTTCTCTTCCCCCCTTTAGAAGTAGTTTACCACTAACTCAATAAATTACTCATATGATAATTATGAGTAATTATATTATAACACAATGAAGTTAATTTCCCCATAATATACTTAAGTTGATTAACCTTAATTAAGGTATATAATTCAATCCCTCCCCAACACGCAACTTCATACCAAATTTTCACTTAATTTCACATATATATATAAATATATGCATATTTATTTTTTACTGGGGAAAATGATTAACTATATTCAATTTAATATTTATTATTACAAATTTGTTCTTTTATTAATTATATTATAATATAATTATATTTAATTATATTGTAATATGATTAAATATATCAAAGGAGCACTTAGGATTATCAATATCCATTAATACCTAAGCCTCTGGGATTCTATGAAATTCCTCATCATGCTTTTATGATCCTACCCAAATATCTCGAATGTTGAAGCTCTAGAGAGGGTCCCACTTGTATTATACCTTTATGCAAATATAAGAAATTGTATTATCATACAATATAATAAATTACGTTTAATATTTATTATATCATTTATGCAACCATTAGAATATGGAGGGGTAGGTTCGGGCCTTCGACCCCTTTGCTTATTCATGCTATTACCCAAAACATCCCAAAGTCCGTAAGTCCCGAGCTCCCGAAGGGTCCACACTCACAAATTCTTGTGTATGAAATATTAAATTAAGAAGGGAAAAGTGTTGGTACTTTATCACATACAAATACCATGATAAACTCATTTAATATATATTATATTACACCTTTTTGTAAAATGTGTCGAGGTTTACAACACCCCCTAATATCATATTTAATATTTGAAATGAGAGAGAGAGAGCTCTCTGGGTCAACTCCTTCAACTCCCCAACACATCCTTTATACTCAAATCTCTGGGAGCCCCGAAGTCTTGAATCCCTGAAGTGACCCCACTTATACACATTACCACACTATTTAATATTTAAAAGAGCTCGCTTCATTCACGTGTAACCAATTTAATAAATCTTAGTATAACATAATATATTATATTATACCTCTCGAAAATCCCACATAGGTTTAAATAATCTCTAATATTACATTTAATATTGAATATGGGAATGAAGGAAGGATATCCAGGTCCACACCTTTGACTCTTCCATGCAACTTATCCAGTTCCACACCTTTGGGTCTTCCACTCAACTCTTCATTCTCAATTAACCCAAAGTTCAAGAGTTCTGGAGTCCCGAAGGGGACCCACCTGTATTACAAACTTGACAAAATACAATGAGTTATTTTGAATTATAATATGATAATTGAAATAAAGGCTATTATAATTCACCATGTTAATTTGATCACAATTAAATATAATATCTCATAATTAATTATATTTTGATTTATTATTTTAGGTTAGGAGAGCTCGATTGTCTTAAATATAATCACAATCACTTTGAAATTGAAAGTTCTAGTTCATTTAGATGGTTGGTTTGTTGGTTGTAGCTTGACATTAGAATAATAAAATTATATTCATAATATAATTTAACCTCCACGAAATTTAACCTCCATTTTCATAAGAAAATAATAATAATAATAATAATATATATATATATACACACAATATTTTTTTTTTTTTTTTTAATTAAATATATTTTTTTATTAGGTTATGGAAATTAAAATTATGTTATGGAAATTAAAATTATATTATGAAATATACCTCTTTTATTATTCTAATGTCAAAACACAACCCATGACCAAATACTTTAGCCATATCGTGGTCTTCGGGACTTCTGGGGTTCCTGGTAGCCTTGGGGTGATGGAATCCATGACCCAAAGTTGTCGGGTCTCAACCCTACCTTTCCCCAGACATATATATATATATATATATATATATATATATATATATATATATATTATATATATATATATATATATATATATATATATATATATATATATATATATAGGGTCCACACTCACAAATTCTTGTGTATGAAATATTAAATTAAGAAGGGAAAAGTGTTGGTACTTTATCACATACAAATACCATGATAAACTCATTTAATATATATTATATTACACCTTTTTGTAAAATGTGTCGAGGTTTACAACACCCCCTAATATCATATTTAATATTTGAAATATATATATATATATATATATATATATATATATATATATATATATATATATATATATAGGGTCCACACTCACAAATTCTTGTGTATGAAATATTAAATTAAGAAGGGAAAAGTGTTGGTACTTTATCACATACAAATATCATGATAAACTCATTTAATATAATATGTTACATACCTTTTTGTAAAATGTGTTGAGGTTTACAACACCCCCTAATATCATATTTAATATTTGAAATGAGAGAGAGAGAGCTCTCCAGGTCAACTCCTTCAACCCCTCAACACATCATTTATACTCAAATCTCCTGGAGCCTCCTCGTCTTGAATCCCCAAAGTGACCCCACTTATACACATTACCACACTATTTAATATTTAAAAGATCTGGCTTCATTCACGTGTAACCAATTTAATAAATCTTAGTATAATATAATATATTATATGGCACCTCCCTCGAAAATCCCACATAGGTTTAAATAATCTCTAATATTACATTTAATATTGAATATGGGAATGAAGGAAGGATATCCAGTGTCCACACCTTCGGCTCTTCCATGCAACTTTTCATTCTCAATTAACCCGAAATTCCAAAGTTCTGGAGTCTCGAAGGGGACCCACTTGTATTACAATGTGATACAAATACAATGAGTTACTTTTGAATTATAATATAATAAATTGAAATATAAAGTGGCTATTATACCTACCATGTTAATTTGATCACAATTAAATATAATATCTCATAATTAATTATATATTTTATTTAAGCCACTTTGTACAAGGAAAGGTAGGGTTCGAGCCTTCGACAACTTTGGCTCATGGATTCCATCACTCCAAACACCCCGGAGCCCTAAACTCTCAAGTCCAATGAAGATGGCTAAAAGTATTTGTCATGGGTTGTACTTTGACATTAGGGAATAATAATAAATTATAATTTCTTTAGTCTCAAGTCTATTATTCGTGAAATTTAACATATATATATATATATATATATATATATATATATATATATATAACCCCTGCACGGTTTTATAACTTGAGAATTTAAATGAAATTATTTTCTTACATGAAAATAATAGACTAAAAAATACAATTTTCCAGTCTTTATAAAGAGATTTAATAAAAAGTTTATATTCCAAAGAAAATTTTCCATTCTGGAAATTAAAAAATACAACTATAATCTCTCCCTTCCTGCAAGTGTCGAGTAATTTTTGTTTTGTTATTACTTTGCTTTACTACTACTAAATTTAAGGAAATATGGTCCCAAAACAAGGATTTACCTTCACAGTGAAATTTTTACATTTCTACCCAAAGTTACAACCCACCAAAATTATGGGGATCCTTCCCAAATTGTAGGAATTTAACACAAGTTTAGCATAAACGCTTGTTAATTCCTAAATAGAGTTTTAAGAGCCTTTGTATTTTTAATTCAATTAGGGAAATTCTATGTTTATATCCCACATATCTTTTCCTTAGTACCCATTTATAATGACTTATACATTTTCAATATTTGGGTTGTTTCTCTAAAGTGCAAACCCAAATCTGATATGCTTTAAGTTTTTTGTACAAAGTTGAGAGAAAAAAAAAATCAAGAATAGAGGAGTAGTATGTGAACATCACTTTCTCTATTATTTGATGCTTAATAAAATTTATTGTTCCTTCATTATTGCACATGAATGAATTAAACTATGAAGCTCAATCAATCTCAACATTCTCTCCTGCACTTAGCATAGGAAGTCACACGGTGAAGTTGTTCAGCCACATATAAATTTAGTTGTAACATTTTCACATTCACACTTAAATTCTCAAGGAAATTTTAACAAAAAATTGAACTTATATTTCTCTAAAAACACAATCTATAATTATCTCTGAGATTGACAATGTAGAGATTTTGACAAAATATACTTATCTAGAATCCAAAAAGTGTTGCAACTACCGAAAGGGGTGTCATTTTCCACCAAACCATAGGCACACCAACTCTGGAAGGATTCTTACCATTGGCCAACCCCTCTCTATCTATAATTAAGGATGCTTTGAGAGATATTCTTCCTTCTATTCAACAACAAATGTGTGGATTAAGATCACTCTCCTCTTCCCACATGAACTTAGAAAATCAAATTTATCTCCACCAAGGAAGGGAGTATGCAATGAGTGCTTCCTCAGTCACTCATCCCCTACAACCCCGTTTATCAACTTTAGAAAACACTGCCCAAAAATTCCCATACCCAGATCAAATTTGTTTTTTTGTTCTCTTCAAAACCATAGAGTTGCACATGTTCTCTCTCTTCATAAATGGTCACCAGAACCATTCCTCCTCCATCCTCCTTCCTATACCCATGAATTTCCTCTAATCTTTCTTTCCTCAACAATATTTTGTGGGACCAAATCCCAATTTCGTGGGTCATATCAGGAAGTTTCCAGATGGTTACTTTTCCCATCTTCTCATTGAATCTAGAGGAAGACTTCCTAACTACCAACTTGACTAGCAATTAAATTCTTTTGCTAGAGGATTGTTTTGGTCCTAAAAAATTAAATTCTCAGCAGAGTATTGACCGATAGGGTCATCTCAACCACATCGTTCCCTCACTATCTCTCTCTCTATGCATCATGATCTATCTTGGCAAACCCTCAACAGTTATGCAACACTTCCCATTTTATTTAGTAAACAAAAATATATACATTACCTTATAACAAAAAATGTTCATCAATTCAAATATCCACACATATTCAATCTTCCTATAATATTTTAGCAAGTTATATTTATAAGTCAGAGCCATGGGTACATGTAAGCTCTAAGAGAATCCAAGATTTCATGATAAATCAAACACATTGATATCAAATACCATTACATCCGACACATGAGGAAGGAAGACAGGCAATACCTTCCTACATATGAACATGTTGCTGATGTTCTTACCAAACCCATTACTGGGAAGGAGTTTGAGTAATCTCGTGACAAACTTGGTAGGTATAGAGAATGGCCCCTCCCTTTGAGAGGTGGGGAGGTTGATGTTTCTGTAACTTCTCTCTCGAGACATTATCCGGATCAGAATTCTCCAAGGGATCGAAAGTTGAGTTGGATTCTGAGAGGACACCTCTATCCCGAGAAGGGATAAGTGGGTTTGGCTTATAGACCAACATGTCTTGTGGAGAGCACACGAGGACATGTCAAGGGAGTTGACTTTGATGTCATACACTATGGGGAGTTGACCCTAGTAAGTTCTAGAGGGAGTAGCCTCTTGAAGTCCACATGAGAGTGCCATATGTGACAAACTCCAAATCATACTTTGTGACTGAAAGTTGGAGTTGGATATGTGAGGACACTTATCAGAGAAGGGACAAGTGGGTTTGGTCTTATAGCCCAACATCCCCTTTGGGAGAGCAAGCACATGAGGACACATCCCTGTGGAGAGAACATGAGGACATGCCAAAGGATTTGACCCATGTCATACACACCTTGTAAGTTGACCCCATTGTTTCCTAGAGGAAATAACCTCTATATAAATAATACGTAATACCATGTGCGATTTAATCTTTGCCACAATGTAACGAAAAGCATCGGGTGGACCTTCTCCTAGATTGGGAATGCAGACCAAGGGAGATAGGATGCACTTATCACAAATGTGTACTTGTGGTAAATGGGCCTAGGCTTAGTCCCTTCCTTGATCATGACAAGGGAATACATGGACCTCGGGAGGTGCTTAAGGTCTCTTCCATGTCGGCCATATCGATGGCATTCACTCACGGGTGTGTACCTGTGGTGAATGAGCCTAGTGTGGTATTTTTCCTAGTAATGGTGATTTGACAAAGAATGATAAAGACTAACATGCTTAGATTCTATCACATGCATACCCATAGTGAGTTTTATCTCAGATAGAGTCACTGGGTTCGTGAGGGAGAGCCCTAATGGGAGTTTCCCCTCAATTCAGGTGGGAGAGAGACATCTCCCAAGACTGACAAACAAACAAGTGTCATGAGTCTAGGGTGAAGTTTGTATACTTTAGAGACAAGATTTGGAATGATGAAGAATGTCTCCCTCGTTGAGAACGAGTGTTGATGTTTGGACAACATCGGGAAGACATTCTTCTAGATTAATAATTAATAATATACTTATTAATTATTAAATAATATATGTAGTAAGTAATACTAATAATAAATAGTTATTTATTATCGAAGGGACACATCCTTTCATGGATGGTCACCATATGTTATATCTATATGGAATACTCATCATTGTAATAAAACACATCATCATATCTCATCTCATATGAAGAAAAGCAATACATATTTGGCCATGTGACATATTGTTCAAAGTAAACTTCCATACAAAATTCAAACATAACATATATTTTTCTTCAAATCTCACAACTAATATTCAGTTAATGGAAATTAATATTTTACTTTCAAATTACCACTATATCGCATTGCTTTATATTGAACCTCTTGACATATTAATATTCAAGTCTCTCTTTATGCAATAACATTAACGTTCAATTTCACAATAAGATTTATTATCAATGTTGCAACGAGAAGCCAACTTCTGTAAATGTGCATATACGGAAGCGCGCATATACATAAGCCAACTTCCATAAATGCATATATACAAAAGCCAACTTCTGTATATGTGTGCTTTCGTATATGCACAAACACTGAATCCAACTTCTGTAATGCGCATTTATAGAAGTTGCCTTCCGTATAGGCTCATTTATGGAAGTTGGCTTCCGTATATGCATGCTTTCGTATATGCTCATATACGGAAGTCAAATTATGTAAATGTGCATATATGGAAGCATGCATATATGTAAATCAACTTTTGTATATGTGCATATACGAAAGTCTCCTTCCGTAAATGTGCATAATATGAATCCAAATTCCACAAATACGCGTATACTGAATCCAACTTCTGTAAATGCGCATTTA
>SNQJ01S0085954.1:7774-20371 GCA_010110895.2 Picea sitchensis | reverse complement strand
CTTTGATTCTGACAACTTTCTACTTGCAAAGGAAGGATGGTCTAAGTCCCCTGCTCCTGACTGTGCCAGAAATGCTTCAAGTGCTATGGTTGATGCATCTACATGCACATGAAATGTCTTTTCCTAGTCTAGGAATACTAAGATAGGTGTTGTGACCATATTTTCTTTTAAGGTGTCCAATCCTTGTTGACAGTCCTCATTCCACTAGAATCTGATGTCCTTCTTTAATAGTTTTTCCATTGGTGTAGTAATCTGTGCATACCCCTTTATAAACTTCTTGTAATAGCCTATATGTCCCAGTGTTTCTCTTAACTGGTGCACTGACTTTGATGGTGGTAAATTTACAATCACTGCAATCTTAGTGGGGTCCACTAGTAAACTTTGTTTACACACTATATGTCCCAACAATATTCCAAAAGGTGTCCCAAAAATGCATTTCTTGATATTCAATGAGATCTGACATTGTTTGCATATTTCCATCATCCAGTCCAGTCATCCAAATATACTTCTAAGAAATGATAAATGAATTCCTTAAAAGCATCTATGACTACTCTTGAAAATATGGCTGGTGCATTCTTCATCCCAAATGGCATGACTATATTTTGGTAGGATCCCCATTCTGTAGCAAAAGTATTATTATACCTATCGTCTGGATATATTTTGATTTGATGGTATCCTGAGAATCCATCTGTAAATTAATATTCTTCCTGGCCTCCCACATTCTCTAAGACTTCATCTGTAAAAAGAGTAGGGAAAGTTTCATGTAAGCAAGCATCATTAAGTTTCCTCATATCTACACAAATCCTTATCTCCCCTTGTTTATTTTCTTGGACTACCATAGGATTGATCCATTCAAATTCCTCTACTAGTTCTATGATACCAGCTTCCAACATTTTGTCAATTTCTACTTTCACTTTCTACTTATACACTGGATTCAGTTTGTAGGGTATTTTTCTGACATGTCTAGCCTCAGGTTTGAGAGGTATCTTCATCTCACCTAGCTCCCCTACTATTCCTTTCATCTCTATAAAGGTCGTTGGAAACCGGTCATTATATTCGTGCAATAACCTTGTTATTCTTTCTATTGTTTGCTCATCCCAATAGTCTCCAATACTTTCCATTTTAGGATTGTCATTCGTCCCAATGTTGACTTTATTTACTTTAATTGGTGTAGCAAATACTTATGATTCCAGAGATGGACCTTCCACCTCTCTTTCTCCTTCAATCTTTGTAATCGGAATTTTGCGTGGATCATCTTCATCATGTGCTTCCTCTTCCACATGATAGCATGAGAGTAACTCTTTGACTGTTTGTCTGTTTTGTTTTTGATATTCTATCATGATTTCAACTTATGGTTTATCAGTAAATATCATTCCTTGTATCTGATTCAGTGTTGAATCCATGTTGGGGTTCTCATGTTCAAATGAGAAGGTTACTACGAAATCATGTTGTAATCATGTCCACTCCGTAGTACCTTGGTGCATCTCCTGGTCTATATACTAGTTCCCTAGAATTCCTTCCAATGTATGGATAACATGATGAGGCCATTCATTTGGTGGTGTCATCCTCCACTATGCCTTACACTTATATAAGTGTTCAACCGGTGTACCATGTCCATCATACCTCTGCATTTTATTGCTCCCCTACTCTGCGCCAAATCTAATGTACAGTAGTCGTTTACATTGGTACCGGTCCTGAATGTTTTCTTTGTGTGCACCCCACCATCTTGCAAGTGTGGTCTTGAGTGAGATATCTAGGGCTAAGATCCTCTAATTTTCTAATACTTCCTCTTCATATTTTGTCAAAAATTCCTCCAAGTCATTTAACCCATGAAAACTGGGAGGTTCTCTTATATTTGTACCAACCAATCTTACTACGCAGTCTATTCTTGCGCACCTCCTTGTGGAAACTTCATGTAACCTTTGTTGCAAATTCTCCAAACATGTGTCTTAGTCAGAAGCACATGATGTAATGCTTCTCTAGCTGAGTACCCCATCTACAGTTGGGTTAACATAATCTTCTTCTCACGCGGTGGTTCTGTACAACTGGTTTATTTCCTCCAGATCCAAACAAGTGGGTTCTACAAATATTTATCTTCTGATGGATCCAATGGTGCAATGACTCTATATTCACTTGATTCAAACGTCAATTTTCTTGTCTTCAGGTTGGTTATAGCCTGGTTATAAAATACCCAATCCAATCCAAGCAATTTTGGGTAAGGTGTTGTCCCATCTACTATCTTTATTACTTCAAAGTCTGCCATAGTGCACACTCCATCTAGATCTACTATCACACCTTTAATCCTTCCAATTGGTAATACTCTATGTTGATTTGCTAGTTTCAGCTGGACAAGCGAATAACCTAGTGTGGGTTCTCCCATACACTTCCATGTATCTTAGGTAAGACATTTACTTCAGAGCCTAAGTCCAGTATAATATCTCCCATATTGAAATATCCAATATTAGAATTTAGTTTGAA
Source organism: Picea sitchensis (assembly GCA_010110895.2). NCBI lineage: Eukaryota > Viridiplantae > Streptophyta > Pinopsida > Pinales > Pinaceae > Picea > Picea sitchensis. The sequence goes on along the minus strand of SNQJ01S0085954.1, from coordinate 17,893 downwards.
TTCTCTACTTGTCCTTCTTCTAGTATGGAGATGATTGACTGTTTTCTATTCCAAATTCCCTTCCTCCTCTATATTACATATTTCTAGCATATTTTGTAAAACCTTAACATATGATGGCTCATTCAATAGCTTAACACAGGACTCCAGAAAAGTTTTTATGGTACTTACTTTCTCTAAAGGTTGTCCTTTACTGGTATGGTCCATTAAGGAGGGAATCTCATACATTGGTAAGTTATGAGTCTGTTGCATAGCTGATGTATACACACAATTTTGCTTCAAAAACTCATGTCTGACCCCCTTGAATATTTCATTTTCTTCTCGTGCATCATACTGCTTATGTGGCTCAGTATTCTTCTTAACCCATTGGTGTTGCGTTGGATCTTGTTTTACTACGTCAGTTCATGTCTTGGCTCCTCCTTGGGTGACTATGTTGATTTTTCTCCCATCCTCCTTGGATTTTGCAGAGATCCACTGGACATTATGGTTGCTTTGGTTCCTTTTTTCTTGGATCTTTGCTAGCAGTAAAAACCCCCCTATGGCTACACCAGGGTTTACGATGTAGGTAGATCAATGATCATGTAAACGTATCCTACTATTATCACTACCCCAAATGTATCCCAGACTCATGTATGAAAGACAAATTAATAAAGATCAGGTAATTGTACCTTTTACTTTGTGTCTGGTGTTTATCCTCTTGCGTTTGATAGCTCTGCTAACTGCAAACCTCCTCCCAAGGCTGGATTGCATTCACAAACAGATAAACATGAAACTAAAAACATGAATTTCATATATAAATCATGGGTTATATGTTAGAATGAAACATAAATCGAAAACAAACATTTGACACATCATATTTCGGGACAAGCAAAATATTTCTTTTATTGATATCACAACGATTACTTACAATGAGGTCGACAACTGCTCCATGAACCTAGTCTAGGCTCCTCTTCACCAAGCTCCAAGTGCACCTCCATGTATCTTTCTCCTCTCACATTTTTTCTCAGGAAATGGAACGGGTTCTTATGGAGGAGAAAGGGAAAAATGGGGAATTCTGATGGAATTCTCACAACAAGGTTGCAAATGCTTGGGGAAAGGAGGGGATGTGAAACGAGAAGAGTTTCATTGTTCTTATGCTTAGATATGGAATGATACCACAACACCTCCTTTTATATGACAAGGATAGTTATTTGGTTGGGTGACGGGCTATAGGCAGTGTATCAGTTGGGAAACTACCTAATAGCCCATAATCTCATTGAATTCCTTGAAACTTTTTAATTTTTGCAACTTTTATAAGTATATGTGGGTTGTAATGGTGAAACTAGCATATGCACGTGGGTTGTAGTGGTGCAACAAGTGTATGCACGCAGGTAGTAGTGGTGTAGGGAACGTACATATTCAAAAATAGTGTTTTTAAGAAGAGTTGCTTAGTGATGGCTTGGCAAAATTTGCATGTAAAAGGGCCAAATGCCAAGTATGCATGTATGGAGAAAATTAGGGTTATAATAGATGCCCCCTAATGTGTGAGGTCAAAAGAGCATCTTATGGCTGAAATACATTACAAAATATTCACCAATGTACGAAGCGAGTGAGCCTGGGACTAGAGTTCGGGATGTGCCATCTGCAAAAATAACAATTGTCTCTCTGAGGTGGGCATACCCATGCTCGGGATGAAATAAATCATGGTTTCCAATCAAATATACTACGGATCCATGTCATATAACTATATAAAGTGTATCCGTGAGCAATACACAGTGGATATACATCTCAAAATCAAAGATATACTTATATAGTATCCATCTTCAAGAAGCTAATAATGCATGATGGTTGGAGATGAGGCCTTTAGAGCTCGAGAAATAACTTCAAGATCTTCAAAACTTGGGTAGGAGTGTAATGTGAGTGTACGATTTCACTACCCAGAGGTCTTCGACGGCTCTTTGGGAACAAACAAGAGGATCTCGGTGATTAGGCAGAGAACTTCAGTGATTTCAAACGACTTGATTGGAATTTTGGGATGGTTGGGCATGAGGTCAAGAGAAAAACTTCAAAAAGGTTGACTCAGGCTGGGTAAAACTTCCCTTGGACAAGAGCATGAAATATGATCAGACTCAGGAAGCATGACATTGACATAAGTTCACGATGCAAGAGGCAACGCAAACTCTCCATATGTTTGGAAGAATAACCAAACAGAGGAGGACACAGCTCTATGTAGTGAGAAAAAATTCCTAAAGTCATATTCAATCCCAAAGATTGATGAACAAACAAAAGGATGTTCTTTTTCAAAGGGCGACTCATTGTGCTGCCAAAAAAGAATATATATTTCTCGTCCTCTTTTTGGGGTATTTTTTATTTTTTTGTCTTTTTCAATATTTTTAAAGAGCCTGAAAAAAATTAAGAATGCTACGTTACAAAGGAGGAACGAATGTCGCAAGCATACTAGTTCCAAGAGAAAGGAACACACTAATTCTCAGAGTAAAGAGACATGTGCGGGAAAAGGACACTCGAGCAAAATTCCTCCATGGGTCAAGGTATCAAGTCACAGAGGAAAAGTGTTACAAGGCTTGTGTATAAGGCATGCTTCAAAGGTTCAATTGAGAGAAACATGGAGCTGACATTAGGCCAAAGGCGCAGAGATGAAAATGTGATTAGAAGGACATGATGAAAACCCCCTTCAATGTATTTTTTACGAGCCCAGAGAAGGTAAGCTCGGTTGTTTTTTCACGTTTAGAGAGTTTGAAAAAACGTAAAAGAAGACTCCACTGGGGTACCTTTTTCGAAAATATTCTAGTTGGTTCGAAAAAGGGGTAAACTTGTACCGAAAAGACGTCTATTAAGAACCATTTTAACGAGTGTGACACATACAAGATCATTATGTAGCCTTTTTCTAAATTTAGTCTCCTTAGCCTGAAAAAGTATAAAATTTACTTAGGAGAACTCTCCCGGCGAGACGAATCTCCCGAGGTGTACCTTTTTCCTCCTTAATCTACAGGCCGGAAAAATAGGTAAACTCATGCCAGTAGTTTTTCTTCTGTACCAATTTAACGAGTGTGAAGGAACAAGGTCACTCGACAATCTTTTCAATTTTAAGGAGTCTGAAAAGAGCTTAACTATGGACTCCGTAGGGGATGTTTTTCTGGACCAATTTAACGAGTATGAACGAACAAGATCACTCAATGATCTTTTCAATTTTAGGGAGTCTGAAAAAAGGTTAACTATGGACTATGTGGGGGTTCCTTTTCGTAAATTTATTCCCTCGGGCCTGAAAAAGGATTAAAATTATACCTGAGAATACTCTTCTAGTGAACCGAAGTTCCTAGAGTATAACTATGTTCGTAAAATTGACCATCTGGACCAAAAAAGGGGTAAACTACCACTGGACAGAAATACCTTCAAGTTTTAGTTTGGCGAGCGTGAAGGACAACAAGATCTTTTGGCAATATTTTCATGTTTAGAGACTCTGAAAAGGGCTTAAAGAAGACTCCAAGAGGTTTCTTTTCTCATTTAATCCGAACAAGATTGAGAAGCATAAATGTAGTCTCATCGGATGTTGCTTTTGAATTTCAAAGCGAGCTTGAAATTCAACAAAGTATGCTCATTTTTGGGAGTCTTGAGGGTGAGGCCAAGAGTGATGATACATCAGACATATGAGGCTCAATATTGTAATCATGATAGGACTAACAAGGACTCCCAAGCCTGAAGTCATTAGAGACGGCATGGACGCCAAAATGTAACAATGATCTATCTAGGGCATACATGTAAAGGTAGGCTCTACCATCTAACCACCACACTTATAAAACATCAAAGATGGTTCCATGTCATACTTCAGTGGGATCGATCCTATGGCAAATCAGAAAAGACAATGAGATGCAAAAAGTGGAGGTGGAATCCTAACTTATATGAAAAAAGTTGGAAAAACGACTTTTACCAAAGGACCTTTAAAAGTGGCCCATCTCCAAAAAAAATTCCAAACCAAAAAGTGCAGTGCATCGTAACGTCCAATGAAAAACTCAACAACCACATTAAATGATTTTCAAGCGAGATAAAACGACAAAAGGATTCAAAAAGTGGCAAAAAGGGCCAAAAAAATCTATAAATAGAAGCTGACAACTCATTTTCACCATTGCAAATTGAGAATTAACCAAAAAGCGAAAAATACCCCTTTGTTAAATTAGTTGATTCCGAGAGCTTCAGAGGATGAAACGAACTTCCTCTTGGACCAAGTAAGTATAAAATCATCCCTCTTGCATTTCCATACTTCAACTATGCATTTGTTTTAGTTTTTGAGGGGTGCACCCTCCTAAAAAGGGCGGCCCTACGTGTACGCAGAATGTCCAAGGACAACCCATGTACATCAATGGGTAGAAAACATTCTTCCCACGGATGTACGCGACTATGTCCAAAACAGCCCGCGTACACCCTCAAACATGTTGAAAAATGAAAATGCAAGAGCTAACTCCCCCCTTAACTTGTCATGTGACAGGATGTATGTCCACTGGAGGGAGAGGGAACACGAGGCGATCAATGTCTTGGTCGATGAGGACCTTGTTGCTATCATGGAATTGAAACAATGTGGGTTATGGGATTTCTACCAGTGTCCACTCATGACGGCACAACCCAGGTTGTTGAATGCCTTGGTGGATTATTGGCACCCTGACGCTGAGGCGTTTATTCTTGAGGGGAAATCATTGACTCCAACGAATGAGGATATATAATTTCTGATTGGCCTCTTGAGGAGAGGGGAGCCAGTCAATCTACGTATGTTACCTCCTAAGCCCCACAACATCACTGATATGATCATAATGCATTGCGAGGCCGACACTGAGAAAGTAGGTTCTCAGGTGCCAATCCACAAGATTACCAACCTATCACTGAAGGTGATAGATTTTCTTATTGAGTGAATCGTTGGATATGCAACCTTACATCAGGCATCCCATGCACACATGTATTTTATGATGTAGTGCTTAAATGCATGAGTATTCAACTGGAGTACGACCATCCTTGAATGCATGAAGAGGTATCTCACAGAGTGTCGAGGGCGGAGTAACAAAAACTTCAGGTTTGATACTGTTTTGTGCTCCTTTTTCTTTGAGAGGGTACCCAGCCTTAGTCCACGAGAGATAGTGCGGGGGCGTGTGACCTCCTTGCCAACAGTGTGTAGGTGGGTGGCATTGCTACCGTGACAAGGGGGAGGAAGGACCATAGAGGCCTTCGACAATGCATTTTTTGACTAGTGGGCACGGTATATTCCAGCGATAGAGGACTACCCCTATGTTGGAATCAACTTTTTTATGGATTTGGACATGCCTCTACCTCCTGGAGACAAGCGAGGAGAGATGGGTACATTTGTTTTTAAAGTTATTTAATTTTTTAATTTATTTTTATATATATCATTTTTATGTGTACCAGAGTATATCACAACTATGTTTTTTTTATGTACCAGGTGACGTCCTTAACTAGAGGCAGTACCAGCAACAACATCAGAGGGACCTTCAGCTAGAGAGGCTGAGAGAGTTTTGAGACGAGTAGAGCGGAACCTCACCACGCTCACTCGTGTAGTTCCCATGGTCGATATTGAGGATCTCCTGCCATTGATGCAGCTTCACGTATTTGGGGTGCCATGAACATGGGTCCAACTCTTATGGCACTTGGAAAATGTTTTTGTTCACTATGGCAGGGCCAACAGGCCTCGTGCTTAGCTAGGATGGACCTTTTATGTGCCGAGAGAACTCTTTTGTATATTTTTGAGGGCATAAGCCCCATGATGTATAACGGATATATATATTTTTATTCATTCACTCCCACCGATGTACTCTGACACTTTTTGATATATATATATATGTATTTACATCTTTATGTCTTATGGATCACATTTTTTTTTTACAAATGTATGTACATGTGTATGTGTGTTCTTCTTTTTATGTGTGTGCAATATGTCAATCTAATACTTGATTAGCTAGAGTATCTATCATTTGATTTAATCTCCTAGGAACATGGATGTACGTAATGTAATCAAAGCAACGTTCTAAGAGACATACCCTAAGGAATTGTCAGTGTAAATTAGGATCATAAATGCAGTAAACCCCATTTAACTGGGACACAACCAGTTGTGCATCTAATTAGACCCGGAGGTGAGAGATACCATGCCACAAAGCATCATGAAGCAACTCTATCACTATGATGTACTCAATGACATTGTTTGTAGCATCACGTAGACAGATAACTCCAGAAGATAGCAACTGGCCTTGAGGCATGAAAATCACCCAAGATGTGGAAGCAAGCCTCTGAGTGTGTCAGTTGGCGTCGTCCACGAACCCAAGGAACACTTCTGATTCACTTGACATCTACAACAATGCAAAATATGACATCAATAATGACATGTCCACAATAAAAAAAGACAAAAACTAACTGTATAAGAACTATACATATGTATAAGAAGTCACCCAAGGAGACCAACCTACGAGCAATACTTCTTGAGGTAGAGCCCATTTCTAGGCTCCGCCAAAGAATTTCCCTCAAAGTAAACCAGACGATAAGCACCCTTCTTTAAGACCTCTTTCACGATGAAAGGTCTGAACCACATGGGTTTGAACTTGCCTGCCCCCAGGGGATCCTTATCTTGGTCGTAGACTAGGACAAGGTCGCCTTCGGAGAAAATAAAAGGATGAATGGACCGATCATACTGACACTTGGCTCATTTCTTGTGAGCCTCATTGGCTAAGGATGCATCATGACGTTTCTCATCGAGCTGCTCAAGATATAATAAGAATTCCTCAAGTGGTGAAGTGTCTGGAAATAACTGTACTGCCAACTTCAAAGATGGGATCTGGCACTCTATAGGAAAAACTACTTCCATCCCATAAATGAGTTGAAAATGTGAGAGACCGGTGGCAATATTTACAGATGTTCGGTAATCCCATAATGTTGAGTACAACATCAAATGCTAATTTGATTGGCAGAATTGATCGTTCGCTACATAATAGTCTAGAGGGACTTATTCACATCTTCCACCTGACCATTCGCTTGTGGGTATTAGAGTGATGAATTCTCTTGCCTCAACCCAAGATTTAATGATAACTCAGACATCATTTTGTTCTAGAAGTGACTGTCATGGTCAGTGACAATCGTCTTCGGGATGTTGAACCTTGCTATTATCTGGTTGAAAATAAAGAGAGTTGTTGTCTCGCCATCATTATTAAATGTCGACATAGCTTCGACCCATTTTGTGAAGTAGTCTACCGCTACGATGATATAACAATGCCCCCTGTATGAAATTGGGTGGCATGCGGTAAAATTAATCCCCCATTTGGTAAAGGGACCAACAATAATGACAGGAAAAATGGTAGAAGGATGTGCCCTAATCTTCTGAGAGAAGATCTGACATAGGTGGCACTTCTTGACCGATTCAACGCAAACTTTGATTAACGTCGGCCAAAAGTAACCGGCTCGTAGAATCTTTTGGGCTATTTCCAACCCAGACAAATGACCACCACATGATCCAGTGTGGCAGTCGTTAAGAATGAGTTCCACTTCTTCCTGAATGAGGCACCGACGAAGGAAACAATCTACACCTCGACAATACAAAGTGTTATCGAGTATGAGATAGTTTCACGCCTGATGGCGTATGCGTTGATGTTCATCACGAGAAGCAGAGGCAGGTCACTTCAAATTCTGAAGATAGACTAGTATATTTCCATACTAGGGGTTTGAAGATGAAATCAGAAAAATATCTCCTTTAATAGGTGATTCTTTGGGCATAACATCACCTAATTCGATCGAAAGTTTCGAGATAAGTTCCACAAAGACCAGTGACTTTTTCGATTTCACGTAAACAAAATCCAAGTCAAATTCTTGGAGGATAACAATCCATCTATTGATCTTTCTGTCGATGACGCGTTGTGTCAATTCGTATTGAAACAGATTCACAACGACAATGACAGTGGTCTTACAAAGCATAATATAATGACGGAACAGCTGGACAACATGCACTACTGCCAACGCAAGCTTCTCAACATGGGAGTAGTTGATTTCCGGCCCAACCAAGCCTTGAATCAGGTAATAAATCACATGCTCTTCGAGCATATCGTCCTCTTGAACCAAGACCGTATCGATGGTCAACTCTGCAGCAACCAAATACAATAATAAATACTTATTATAATTGGGAGGCTGGAGCAGAGGGCCAGACGTAAGGGTGCATTTCAAAGCTTCGAGAGCGTCGAGCGGCTTCGTCCCAAAAGAAAGGGACTCCCTTTTTCAGTAAACACATGAACTCTTTAGTGATCTCGACATAGTTTGCGATAAAACACTGAAGAAAATTTGCTTTACACTGTAAGATTTGAAGCTGAGGGGATGTACATGGGGGAGGCAAATGAACTATCACCTCAACCTTTAGAGGATCGACCATGATCCCTATTTTTGAAACAATGAAACCTAGAAGATGACTCGACGTCATGCAGAAACTACATTTGTTAGGATTCAAGCGAATCCGATAGTAGTGACATTGCTCAAAGATTAGTCGGAGGTGCGTAGGATGATCAGATCTCTTACAGGATCGTGATGCTAAATCATTGATATACGCCTCGACTATATATCTAAGGTTGTGGAAAGAAAAAGACATGGCCCGCTAAAAAGTGGCTCCAGCATTCTTCAGGCCAAAAGGCATCTTACGATAAGCAAATGTGCCCCACAAACATATAAAAGTTGTTTTATGTTGGTCCTCCGGTTTGATTTGTACCTGGTTGTATCCCAAAAAACCATCCATGAAAGAAAATACCTCACAACTTGCGCATTCATCGACAATCTGATCGATGAATGGGGTGGGGAAATTGTCCTTTGGATAGGCCTTATTCAAATCATGGAAGTCCATACACACACGAATCGTACCCTACTTTTTGTTGACTGGAACGTGATTTGACACCCATTGAGTCAACTGAACGGGGTAGATGAAACCAACTTTGAGAAGTTTCTCTACTTCAACCTTAATAGTTGATGCTTTCCGAGGATTCACTAGATGAAGCTTCTATCGGACCGGCTTGGCGTCAGGATAAGTCATTATCTCAATTTCGACGATTTTTGGATCAATGCTTGGCATTTCCTTGTAAGACCAAGAAAAACATCACGGAATTCCTTAAATAAATATGTATAGATCTAAATCTCCTCGGGGGAACAGTTTGTTCTGACGAAGACATTCTCCATGACACCAAGGGTTCTGGAGATGTCAATAGGTACCTTTTTGGTGATACTTGCCATATTACCCTCAGCATAAACTGCATGCGTAGCCATAGGATTAACAAGACAAGACTTGTCTCCAGTCATAGTCAACACAAATTCACCTGCCTCTATTCTTCTTAACTCTAGGAGAAAATAACATCTGTGATGGAGATCATCCCAAGGTCTTTTTGGACCAGTCAATGCCTTGAGAATCACCTCATCTGAGGGCAAGACAAAGTCTAAAGAATTAGTAGCGGTGAGGGAACCTTGAGCCCAAATAGGCTCGAGAACTGGATCTAACTCCTGTGCAAGAGTCAGATCGGGGTCGGTCGAATATTATTGAACAATGTTGTACACAACTTCTACCCTAGACAAGGGCATGACCATGCCAGGATGCCCCGTCCCTTCCATCAAAGCCGATGGGGAAGGAAGAGTCCACCGATCATTAAAGTAAGTCATTCAGAATGACAACATTTGAAATATTTCAGCCTTAGGATGGTCGGGGGAAGTTGATATCATATTGACATTTCTAGAAGGAGGAGGGTAATCAAAAGTACCCATCAAAGGTGGGCACAAACCAACCCCCACATTGACGATGTCGGGCTGAGGGTTATCAATCATCAGGACCGTGGTTTCCCTCGATGAAGGGTCGGGCCTGGAGAAGGGCAACTGGTCAATGATTACGATTCTGTCCTCATGTGGAAACAATAAGGGCCAAAACATTGTGGCAACCACTACATGCATTGCATAGGTCTAACTCCTTCCCAATAGGAGGTTGTAGTCGAGAGGTGCATTGACCACTTCAACTTCGATGCACATGGTATTCCCTCCCAACTACATAGGGAAAGAAGGGATGATTCCATTTGGTATGAAAGAATGACCATCAAAAGAAGTAAGCAAAGTAGGTGACAAAGA
>SNQJ01S0085952.1:10483-24723 GCA_010110895.2 Picea sitchensis | reverse complement strand
ATCAGTCCTCTTTTGGTAAGGACCCTCTTGACTTCGAGGATGGTCTCTGTCCTATCTTCAATTTTCAACTCCTCTAACTCCTCTCTGGTTTTCGAATTCAGGAATTTGATGATCTTAGTAGCTTCTGTGGGAATCTCTCCCAGTTCTCCTCTTATCTTCTCAATAACTTGTTTACTTCTCTGTACCAGTTCATTTTTCTCGAACATGATTTGTATCATCGACCATATTTCATTCATGGACTTAGTGATATCCATCCAGACACTTTCCTTTACCTCAACAAGTGTTTTGCCTGCCACTGTTTGCTTTTACAACTGTTGTAATTCTTGTTTGAGCTTGTCTGACGTTTTTTTTCCCTTGGAGTAGCTGGTTTGATAGGAATATTTGAGTTCTTGAAAGTTCTCAACCTCCTTTCTGAGTCTACTGATCTCTGTCTCTTGCAAATTCATCTCCTCCATGGATTTCGCCAGTTCTACTGTTTTTTCCAGAGCTGTCAGTGGAGTTGCTGAAGGAATTTCTACCATTGATACTGTGCTTACTCCTGTGAGTGGAACTGCACGCAGTGGAATGAATTCCATGGGCTTTGATTGTTCCTTTTCTTTCACTAGATTCTCCAATTCTGCTTCTATTTCCTTCAACTGTGCATTCTTCTCCATGATCAACTTGAGAATCTCATCCTTTTCTCCTTCTGTCTCAACTATCTCCTTTGCATGTGTATCTTCTGTTGGTGGCAATTTCAATTGTTTCCTCAAAGATGATATATCTGCATTTTTCTTCTTAAGAATCTCCTCGACTTCTTTCACATTTGAGGGATCATACCCGATCTTGAGGACTAGTTCTTCCAATGTTTTAATTATGTTATCCTTTGCAAAGGATGATATCTTTTCTAATTTGAGTTGTGTCTAGACATTGCTCAGGGATACTTGTAGCTTAGAGGAAGCAGTGGAATCATTTGCCAATGTGGAGAAAACTATTTCTCCAGTTTTCCTGTGCAAATCCATCTGATCAGTAGGATGCACATCTTTAGTCTGAAATTCGAATGTTGCCCTTTTGTAATCGATGATTACTTTCGGGTCTGGCACATGTGCTTGCAGAAAATCCATGTGCATTCTACCCTTTTCAGTGTCGAATACAGACAACAGTCTGTGTTGTGCAGTTGATGTTTACTTCCACAAATGAGCATAAGTGTTGCTGGTCATTGTCTGATTCTTCTTTTTGATCATATCGTATTTCTCAAAAACACTCAATTTCGGTTTTATTTTTCTCGACTGGACGACTGGGGGAGTATTCGTGGTATTTTTGGGCAAAAYAGYAGACATGATTTGTTTGTTGCTTGTGCTAAGAAGAAACCGATCATCCATATTGGTTGAGGTGGGTTGAATTTCCTTTTCACTAGCCGTGTTAGGCGCATGACTGGTTTTGGGCCTTTTAGTGTGTAACTGGAACTCTTCAGCCGAGACTTCGGTGACAGAAGGAGAAACATCTTTCCTGGGTATTTTCTCTTTAGGAGCTTGTGGTGTAGTGGTCTGTGTGACGATGACCTAAGGGTCCTTCTATTCTGTATCGACCAGAGTGTTTGGCTCCCATTCTGTTTGATTGTCGAACTTCTCTATATAAGGCTTGGGTGTATGAACATATTGGATATTCTTGTTTTTAACTCTCATCTCTAAAATTATCCCGCATGGGTCATAGTGCCATATGAAACTTATCTGAAACTTCATCTCTTTTAGCAATCTGTCTGCTTCCTCTATGACGCCTTGAATATTGTAGATGAAAGACCCAATCTGACCTTTAATTCTAAGTTGCTGCTTCTTTTTCAGAGACACGAAATGTATGTCATCTGATATAATCATTTGCCTTATGTACTCCAGGGAAAATATCCTCATGGGTAGATACCTGGGAAACTTGTATGGGGCCAACTCGCATCCATAAACTCTGATCTTAGTGTGATTTTGGTATAGGTACCAATCACCGGTTTTAGCAAGATCTGAGAGGTGTAAGATCCTATGAATTTCCTCATTTATTGTTGGTTCGGGTCTACAGTTGAGCATGCTCACCATTGGGTGATAGAACTACTCGATAAACTACTTGAAACTGAATTTTGTAGAGTTTTGTCTGAGCATCAAGGTCCACGCTATTACTCCCTGCGACCTCCCATCCTTGTCCATCTTCTGCATTGAAAAGGAGAATTTGTCTTCTTGAAAGAAAATGAACAGGTAAGCTAGTATTGAGGAATACCGAAACATGCCTTCTGTGGTGAAATTTGTGAATTGCTCATGAATTTTGTCCGACAGGAAAGTACTGTAGTCAAACTGAGTAGTGGGTCTCTCATCTATGGAGAAAATGGATAGAAATCCCAAGATGGGTTCATCCACCCATTAATCCGAAAAATACCCAAGCAAAGCACAGAATGACAAGATGACCTAGTTTCCCTTCACTGAGAATAGGGAGGAAGGATACGAGAGGTTTGTAGTGGGGAGCTGAGTGGACTATGGGATAAAAAGCTAGAATATCTGAGCTCTTTGGGGGAGTGACAACTTCTGGTAGAGCTCTGTGATGATTTCAAGGTTGAAAGGTGAGGCGGATTCGACTCTAGGTATCTGCATCATCTGATCAATGGTTTCAAGTGTGATGAGGAAAATAATTTATCTTGATGAAGACACTATGGATCTTTGGTCGGGGATGTAATAGGCCTGGAATTTGAGGGAAAATTCGGGGAAATGGTGAACCTGGGGGAAAAGATACAGGGAAAGGTTGGACTCCCAGAGCCCAATTTCGTCACTCTGGTCCAAGAAAACGTCCTTTAGCCATAACTGTAAGTCTGCGAAGTCGAATTCACATCTGGTGTCTGCGATTAGATGATCTTTATCGGCCAAATGAATCCTGTTGAGATCAACAGTAGGCGGGAGAAAAGTATTTTCCTCGACCTCTGTTTTCTTTGATTTTGGCGCCATCTCTATGAAAGTACCTACAAGTAAAACAAAAGTTAGCGGGGATGACTGTGGCTTTGGACAACTGACTGTAACGGAGAGGAAAATGGAGAAAAATATTCTCTGGTGCGGTGACAGGGTAAATGTTGGGAGAATGAAAGGTAGAGGTAGTTTTAAGCAAACGGATACCCGTTGGGCATGGGGGACAACTCAATAGGCTAACAGATAGGTTAGCCTGTAATAAATTGCCAACGGGTCATTTGGAGCGTGAGATGGCAGGTGAAAGACAATGACAAATATGATTGGGTGACATGGAGAGCGTTGATTGGGACTTGTAATGGGTGAGCAGAGGGAAACGGACTAACAAAGTGATGAGATGTGACCCTTTGGGGAAAACGTGGAAAATGACGTCATGGGGTGACGGGGTATGTTAGAAAAAGGTAAGAGGTAAGTGATGGAACTCTGGACCAATATATTCCTACCACGTAGAGAACAGGGCCCCACTAGAATAACACTTCATTCCAAACGCTCCCCCCCTCTGTTAAAAACAGACCGGTGGGGGGGGGGGGTCCAAAAAACACCATTAGTCGTCGATCAACGTGCCTGCCCCAGTACCGTAGATCTGAGCACGAAGTATAACCAACATTTCAGACCCCCACCCCACCATTAAAAGTAGAATGGTCGGGGGGTTCCAGAATTCAATCTCAGCCGTTGATGAAAGCACTGGCGCCTCAGCCGTTCAGATGTGTGCCTTCATTATCTCCGATTCTGGACCCCCCCCCACAGTTAAAGGTAGAACGGTCCGGGGGTCCGGAAAGACTTGTCATCCGTAGATCTGGGCACCTGCTCTCCATTCGTTCATCTATGCGCGGTCTTTATTCGGTGAGCGCAAAATCATATTTGCTCAGAAACTTAGGATAAATACATTTTTGTGGGTTTGCCCAATCTTTCTCTATTTTTATCACCATGGGGGTTAGACATCAAATCTTTAAACCTCAAAGATACGGTTCAACATCGATCATCCAGATTTTTTTATTGAGATAAAGAAAACTACCCTATGTTCTAACCTAATTACCTATAACAATTAGCCCAGATTAAACTGTTGGACTAATAAATTACTTCTATCCTGGGGTTATTTGACCAAGATTAGGCAGTTTGGTCAAATTTATTCACTAGTTAACCTAAATCACTTGGCTAAGATCAAACAATTTAGCCAAGCTTATTCACAACTTCTATCAACATCAATTTAAAAGGACTTGGCCATGCTTGAACTATATGGACCAAATCTTTGGACGACTGCAAGTGGATCATCTTGTTTATCCTTCTTTGGGAGTCATTTGGTTCGGCTTGCATTTCTTGCAACAGTTTCATGACAGGAACCCATAAGGAGGTAGGAAAAATTGCTTCAATTCCATAGACCAACTGGTATGGAGACATACCAATTGACCTCTTGGTGGTTAGTCTGTCGGCCCACAGTGAAAAAACTAGCTTGTCATGCCATGAATTTTTATTTTCTTGCAACGTTTTCTTAATAATGTTCACCAGGGTTTTATTTGACGACTCTACCAGGCTATTACCCTGAGGGTAATAAGCTGTGGAATGTCCCAAACTGATATGATACTGGTTGCAAAAGTTTATAAGCTTCTTAGACTGGAAATAAACTGCATTGTCAGTTATAATATTTCTAGGACACCCAAAACGAGACAAGATATTATTTTCTAGAAATTTAATAATAACGGAGTCAGTAGCTTGCCTGCTTGGTACAACTTCGATCCATTTTGTGAAATAATACATAGCAGTAAGAATCCACCTGTGCTGGCCCGAAGAGGGAGGATGTATTTCCCCGATGAAGTCTAATCCCCATTGCTGGAAAGGAGCTTCAACAAAGATCGGTTTCAGGAGCAAAGGAAGGAGCTTCTTCTTGCCCTCAAACACCTGGCATTTATTACACGAAGTCACCTTCTGATGCACATCAACGAATAGTGTAGGCCAATAGAACCCATCTCTAAGGATCTTATTAGCTGTGGTATTCCAGCTGAGATGACCACCACAGTCTCCTACATGAAAATCCTACAATACATTGTCAGCTTCATCCTTTAACAGACAATTCAACAAAATACCTCCACGATCTTTCCAATATAGATTGCCTTCTAGAATGCAAAACTTTAATGCTTTCAATTTCAAAAACCTAGATTTAGTTTTGGTTAGTCCAGGTGGAGCTTGTAAGTTATGAAAAACAAATATCAGGTCTGTGTACCATGGAGATTTCAGAAATACCTCTTTTACGTTTGGAGTTGCCTGTTATCCCTGTTCGTCTACTGCAGCTAATAAATTAATATCAAGAGCATGGAAATTAGACTCAACCATTAAATTTTCTAGACCTTGACCTTTAATCAGTTTAGTAGGATTAATCTCTATGTCATACTCTAGAATGATAACAATCCATTTTCCTCTTCTGCCGTCTGGGTTGTCCTGGGTTAGGATGTCCTTTACTACTGCATTTAGAACGTATGCGATGGTGTGGGAATGGAGAATATATACTCTAAAATCCTTTATGGCTTTTACTAGTGCAAAATCTTGTTTCTCCATTATTTTATAATTCAGAGTAGCATCTCTTAAAGATTTACTGAAAAGGCTATGGGTTGTTCATACCCTTCGCTTATTTTCTGTAGTAATACTGCTGCAATGGTATGTTCAAAAGCGAAAGAAAAAAGGTAAAAATCTTTAGTGAAGTCAGGACTAATCAAGACTGGAGCCTGTGTGAGTGCATGTTTAACCTGTTCAAAAGACTGCTTGGATTCATTGTCCCACTTTATTTTTGTGTCCTTTTTTAACATGTTGGTGATGTTCCTGAGAATCTCAGGTAGGTTAGGTATGAATCTTCTTAGAAAGTTTATTTTTCCAATGAAAGATTGTAATTCTTTGATATTCCTTGGGTGTTCCAATTTCTGAATGGCCTCTATTCTGCTGGGATCTATCTTAATTTCGTCCTTAGAGATTATGTGCCCCAACAGTTTACCTTCCTCTAATCCGAAAAGGCTTTTCTTAGGATTCAAAGAAATCCCAAATTTCCTGCATTTCTCGAACACTCATCTGAGATGTCGTAAGTGTTCATCATCGGATTGGGAATAAACAGTTACGTCGTCCAGATAAATGACAATAAATCTTCCAATTTCTTCCACAAAAGCAATGTCCATCACTCTTTGGAAAGTGGCCCCAACATTCATCAACCTGAAAGGCATTTTCACGTACATGAAGGTACTCCAAGGTGTTGTGAAGGCAATTTTCTCTGGGTCATCTGGATGAACGAGAACCTGGTTATAACCTGAGAAACCATCCAATAAGGAGATTTGAATGGATCCAACTAAATTTTGTAATATGTGGTCCATTTTAGGCAATGGGTAGTTGTCTTTTAGGGAAACTTTGTTCAAGTTTCGGAAATCAATGCAGAGCCTGATTTCCCCAGTTTTCTTTCGAGTTGGGACCAGATTTGAAACCCACTTGGAACAGCGTAAGGGAACTATGATTTTAGCATCATACATCTTTTTGATTTCTTTTTCTATCAGGGGAAGTAACTTGGGATTGATTCTCCTAAGTTTCTTTCTGAAAGGTTTTTGATCTTCTTTTATTGGGAGCCTATGTTGTATGATGCTTGTGTCATATGATTTTAAATCTTTGTAACCCCAAGCAAACACATCTAAATATTCCTTGAAAAGTTCAATTTATTTGAGTTTCTTCTCAGGGGGCAACGATTTGGAAAGTTTTACCATCTTTGGATTCTCTTCTGTCCCTATGTTATAGTCTTCAACTTATTTACCATTGGCTTCGATTTTTGGTTTTTTAGCTACATCCTCAAAATCAAATAAGTCTTCTAACGGAACTAAACCCCTAGGTAAAACATTACTCTTCAAATGAAAAACATCATATTCTATCTCATCTTCACCTAACTCTCCTAAATCTATTTTATTTACACTATCATTTCCAAAATCATATTTATTCCCATTTTCATCCTCATTTTTTAAGTCTATGTTTGTACACTCGAAATCATTTTTACACTGTAGAAAATCTTCAATTTGATCATCATTTCCAAATACCTGCCAATATCTGATGTTGTCTGGGAAAATCAGTCTGCACTTCACCTTCACTGTGTATGGGCGAGTTGAACAAAATGGTATCTTGGATGTAGCTGCTGACGTGGCTAAACCATCTGCTAAAATATTTTGTCCCCTGGGCATCACCTGCAAATCAACTTCAGTAAAACATTGAAGGGCATCCAAAACGACATTTCTATAAGCTCTAAGCCTGGGATGTTTAGCTGCATACTCACCTTTAATTTGTTTGATAATTAATTCAGAATCGCCTCTTACCATGATTTGTTTGGCACCGACCTTCTTGAGTAGTTTCAGACCGAGCATCAAAGCTTCGTACTCAACTATGTTGTTAGTGCACTGAAAATTCAGTTTGTAAGAATGGTTCTCCGAATACTTGGATTTGTGATTGTGCAACCAAACTCTTGATCCAACTCCTTCTTTGCTTATAGCTCCATTGAAGTCCATGCTCCAAAAATCTGCTTGAAATTCTTCACTTATTATATTTTCTTTCCTTTTTTCTTCAGTGATTTCATGGCTTTCTTTCGGATTGACTGTCTCTTCTTCCAGCTGAGCGATTTTTTCTCCCACATCACCATCGTTATATAGGATGAAGGAGTCTAAATCGGAGTGTGTGGAGTACAGAGGATAGTTGTGTGGTTTTTACTGGTTGYTGACCATGTATTTCATCATCGTCTCTCTGTACAGTCTTCTTTGTTGCCCGAATATTGGGATGGTGGAATATGACATATCCAACTGCAAAGTGCCTTTCAATTCCCCCCCCCAAGACCTGGACAACAACATACCATATTTCGAGGGAATGTCTGTGACCACAACATCCATAACCATGATTTTTGCTGGAATTTGAACCAGAGTGATACATAAGTCCTTGATCAACCCGATACATCTGACTTTGCTGGAGTCAAATGAGTGTAAATCCTTGTAGGGTCTGGTGACCTCGAGTCCCAGTTTTTCCATTACTGCTTTAGGCATCAAGTTGTGGGAAACACTAGAATCTAACATAGCATTGTGCAGAATCAGATCGTGTATATTAAGGCTGACGTAAAAAGGAGTGACAACACCGGTGTCACTCTGACCATAAACTTTAGGGCCAAAAATGAGTTTGGGTTGATCGTCAGTAAGATTTACTGTGTCTGAATGATTAACTGATCCAACAGTCAAGGCTTTCATACCTATCTCTGGCTCAATGCTCAGTTCTTTGATAACCTGTGATCGATAAGCGTTCTTACTCATCAAATCAGAGAGGGGAATGGGAATCTTTACTTTAGCTAACTCCATCTCAAGGCTGAAAGGAATAGATGTTTTGTTTTGGCTCAAAAATTCTGACCTATCCACCATAGCTTTCTGAGTGGAAATTTTTGGTTGATTTGCTGATGAAACCTCAATCTGTGTTGGTCTTTGTAAAATAGTGGGGTTTCCCTTTTTTGAAGGTTCAACATTACCTTTCTCAGTAATTTTCTTCGCAGAAGGTTCAAAAGTTTTCTTGGTTTTAATGGTCTCTTCATTTCGGTTACATTTTTGGGGAATTTTTGTCTTTCTTTTTGCCTCGCAGATTGTACTGCCTGTGTACCTCCAAGATGGAATTTTCAAATGCCTACTCCTCCGCGTTTGTCTCCTCTGTTTCTTTACTCAACTATGTTTGATAAAGAATGAAAATTTCTTTCTCTTCCTGAGTAAGGAGAATGGATTCGTTGTTGTGAATACCCATGAGGTTTATATGAGTGTCATCTAGTTCTTCAACTATCTCTTCACCTTCATCAGAATAATTTTCCTACAGGGTTGGTCTGATTTGTTTATCAGGACCTCTCTGTTCTCTTAGATCCCTAGGATCTCTCTACCTGATTTGAGGAGGATTTCTTCTGAAGTTAGGGTTCTGAATTTGTGGAGCAGGTTGATTTTCTCTAGGAGGATTCCTTTCGGCTATAGTAAGTCTCTCCATCATCCTTTCCATTTCTCTAGCTAAAGAATCCAATYTGGTGTCAGAAGAGGATGTGGAAGGTTCTTCTTTAATCATGACTCTCCTTTTTCGTTCTTTGCCATGCTCTTCTGGACAAAAGGTTGGCCTCTACACTTATCGCGTTTTTCTACATGTCTTCCAGGGTGGTGGAGTTTCTTTCTCTTAATTGATACAACATATCAACGTCGAAACTGTCAGGGTATTTTATCAATGYCAAACCTTGMGGGGGTTTAATATCAGCTGGAATCATATTGTACAGATTGTTGAAGCGAGTGCAGTAGTCTTGTACTGTCTCTCCTTGATTTCTTTTGATATTTTCGTATTCTGACAAGATCTGGAGAGGGTTTTTCTTTACCTTCCACCTGTCTAGAAAACTTCGTTGAAATGCTATAAGGTCAAGCACTAAGGCAGCATGTAATCCTTTGTACCATTTCTTAACCTCCTCTATCAGACTCTACGCAAAAAGTCTCATTTGAACGTCAGCTTCATCTACTTCTTGCAAGTCAAAATAATCATTCATTTTATCAACATGTTGTTGTGTGTTCAAGGGGCTTGTACCATTGAACTGTGGAAGTCTTGTTTGATAATCCTGGGGCATAGCATGTAGGGGTGCAACCAACACCAAGGGAGCATATCTGGATGCCATGATAGGTGTGGAGGTGATAGGAGATGAGGAGGATGAGGGACTAGCTGGCACAAAGTGAGTGGTTTGAGGTCTTGCAGTGGGAGACAATATTTCAGGGGTCTGGGGTTGCAGGATGGTTGGATCTAGAACGGCTTCGGTCACAAAGCTATCAGATTTAGTTCTAAACAAGCTTTGTTCAAAAAGTTGTCAAAGTCTAGATCTTGAAGGGCAACGAGTTCCTCTGGAAGAGAAGGGGACATGTGAAGGGGACTGTGACTCCCTGAATCTTCTACAAGGGTCTTCTTTCTGAGTAACTATTATGGATTATCAGTTGCTATTGCAGGTTCTGGGTCTGGGTGGGATCGAGTGTAAGCCCTTTTAGGAGCCAGATTTTTTAATTTATATATATATATATTTTTAGTTTTATGAGTTCGAAATTATTATGTACATGCTTTTAACAACCTCTAAAGATTATTTATTTTTCAGATTTATAATTCATTTAGAAACAACATTTTCCTCTAGGGAAAAGAAAACGCGGGGTTGAAAGTTTGTTTAGTTCCCTAGTATGGTCGCCACTATGTTAACACTCTGTAAATTCCCAGAGGTTGTCAAGGAAGAAGAAATTTACCAGAGGTAACTTTATCCAACCACTTCGAAACTGGAATCTAGCCCTACCAGCTTCAGAGAGGGATCTCTCTATAGGATTTAGATTTGTTTTAATTTTAAGATATTAGGCTAGTTAAATGAAATAAAATTGACTGGTTTGTTGTTTTTTTTGTTAAGTTGGCTGAAAAGGATTTTACGTCACCATTGGGCTAAGGAGTCTATGTTATAAAGATATAAATCTAAACAACAAATAAAATATTCTTTTCACGGGGCAAGATAATGCATTCGTTGGATTCTTTAGAAATAAAGTGATGAATAGTAGAAAAGATGAGAATATCAATTAAAGAAAAGAAGCATTTAAGAATTTCTTCACTGTAATATCAGAAGATAAACATTAAGATATTTCAAAGCCAGAAACAGGGTATACAAAGATAAATCTTGCAACATGTGCTACTTTAAAATATTAGACTAGAAAACAATGTGACAATTGAGCAAGAAGAACATTTAACATAGAAAATAAAACATGACCAATGAATAACACGCGAGAAACCTGTGAAACGTCCCTTTGTATTACTGGAAGATCTATGATACAAATTACAGTCTTTGTGGCTTACAGGGCATAAAGATCAGCCCTCAGTACTTCAAAGTTTGAAGTATTTATAATCAAAATTACATATGACCCTGTCATTAAAGATCAGGACGTGGCAAATCTAAATTTAGCTAACTAACTTAAGAAGATACAAAAATTTAGGAAACTGTTTGATGACATGTTGAAACTTCATGCTGATTTCTGGGGTAAGCCATTGGTGAGGCCTTTGCATGACCTCGTCTGGCTGGATAACTGACTAGGCTTTGAGACCTCATCGCCTACTCGATCAGATTGCAAAGCTCTTCCCATCGAAGGTGACTAGGAACAATGAATTTGAGTAGTCTTCGGTATACTTCATCCATCTCTGTGTACTTGGAAAAAGTTGGCTTGATGATAAAGATGTACCAGATCTCGTGTTGTATGCTGATGTCCAATTATAAAGCATCTAAAAATTCCTTTCCCGTTATACTACCTTGTATTCCTGAGAATTTCGATCTATCTTTAGCCATAGTGGCTAGCCTCTTTTTATAATCGGCGAGTGTCATTAACTTGTCATTTATAACTCTTAAACCAGGAAGGCATTTCTTCTACAGAGCTTCGATTTTGCTGAAAAATCTCTACACTCCTATGTCCATAGTTTGGACCTTTTCCTCCAGCTGTAGCATCAGTCCTCTTTTGGTTAGGACCCTCTTGACTTTGAGGATGGTCTCTGTCCTATCTTCAATTTTCAACTCCTCTAGCTCCTCTCTGGTTTTCAAATTCAGGAATTTGATGATCCCAGTATCTTCTGTGGGAATATTTCCTAGTTCTCCTCTTATCTTTTCAATAGCTTGTTTACTTCTCTGTACCAGTTTGTTTTTCTCTAACATGATTTGTATCATCGACCATATTTCATTCATGGACTTAGTGATATCGATCCAGACACTTTCATTTACCTCAACAACTGTTTTTCCTGCCACTGTTTTCTTTTGCAACTGTGTAAATTCCTGTTTGAGCCTGTCTGACGTTTGTTTTTCCTTGGAGTAGATGGTTTGATAGGAATATTTGAGTTCCTGAAGGTTCTCAACCTCCTTTCTGAGTCTACTGATCTCTGTCTCTTGCAAATTCATCTCCTCCATGGATTTCGCCAGTTCTACTATTTTTTCTAGAGCTATCAGTGGAGTTGCTAAAGGAATTTTTGCCACTGATATTGTTCTTACTCATGTGCGTGGAACTACGCTCAATGGAATAACTTCCATGGGTTTTGATTGTTCCTTTTCTTTCACTAGCTTCTCCAATTCTGCTTCCATTTCCTTCAACTGTTCATTCTGCTCCATGATCATCTTGAGCATCTCATCCTCTTCTACTTCTCTCTCCTTTGATTGTGCATCTTCTATTGGTGGCAGTTTCAACTGTTTCCTCATAGATTCTATATCTTCATTTTTCTTCTTAAGCATCTCCTCGACTACTTTCACATTCGAGGGATCATACTCGATCTTGAGGACCAGTTCTTCTAATGTTTTAATTCTGTTATCCTTTGCAAAGGATGATATCTTTTCTAATTTGAGCTGTGTCTAGACATTGCTCAGGGATACTTGTAGCTTAGAGGCAACAGTGGAAGAATTTGCCAACATGGAGAAAACCATTTCTCCAGTTTTCCTGTGCAGATCCATCTGATCAGCAGGATGCACATATTTATCTTGAAATTCGAATGTTGCCCTTTTGTAATCGGTGATTACTTTCAGGTCTGGCACCTGTGCTTGCAGAAACACCATGTGCATTCTATCCTTTTCAGTGTTGAATGCAGACAACAGTCTATGTTKTGCAGTTGATGCTTGCTTCCAGAAGTGAGCATAAGTGYTGCTGGTCAGCGTTTGATTCTTCTTTTTGATCATATCGTATTTCTTGAACACACTCAATTTCGGTCCTATTTTGCTTGATTAGACGACCGGTGGAGTATCTGTGGTATTTTTGGGAAAAACGAAAGACAATATCTATTTTCTGCTTGTGCTAAGAAGCGACCAATCATCCATATTGGTCGAGGTGGGTTGAATTTCCTTTTCACCAGCCATGTTAGGCGCATGACTAGTTTTGGGCCTTTTAGTGTGTAACTGGAACTCTTCAGCCGAGACTTCAGCGACAGAAGGTGAAACATCTTTCCTGGGTATTTTCTCTTTGGTAGCTTGTGGTGTAGTGGTCTGTGTGATGATGAACAAAGGGTCCTTATGTTCTGTCTCGACCAAAGTGTTTGGCTCCCATTCTGTTTGATTGGCGAACTTCTCTATCTCAGGCTTGGGTGTATGAACATATGGGATATTCTTGTTTTTAACTCTCATCTCTGAAATTATCCCGCATGGGTCATAGTGCCATATGAAACTACTCTGAAACTTCATCTCTTTCAGCAATTTGTCCGCTTCCTCTTCGATGCCTCGGCTATTGCAGATGAAAGACCCAATCTGACCTTTAATTCTAAGTTGCTGCTTCTTTTTCAGAGACACGAAATGTATGTCATCTGACTTAATCATCATCCTTATGTACTCCAGGGAAAATATCCTCATGAGTAGATACCTGGGCAACTTGTATGGGGCCAACTCGCATCCATAAAATCTCATCTCAGTGTGATTTTGGTACAGGTACCAATCGTCGGTTTTAGAAAGATCTAAGAGGTGTAAGATCCTCTGAATTTCCTCATTTATTCTTGGTTTGGGTCTGCCACTGAGCATGGTCACCACAGGGTGGTAGAACTACTCGATAAATTTCTTGAAATTGAATTCTGTAGAGTTTTGTCTGAGCAGCGAGGTCCACATTGTTACTTCCTGCGACCTCCCATCCTTTTCCATATTCTGCATTGAAAAGGAGAATTTGTTCGCTTGAAAGAAAATGAACAGGTAAGCCAGTATTGAGGAATACCAAAACATGCCTTCTGTGGCGAAATTTGTGAATTGGTCTTGAATGCTGTCTGCCAGGAAAGTACTGTAGTCGAACTAAGTAGTGGATCTGTCATCTGTGGAGAAAATGGACAGAAACCCCAAGATGAGTTCATCCACCCATTGATCCGAAAAATACCCAAGAAAAACACAGAGTGACGACATGACTTGGTTTCCCTTCACTGAGAATAGGGAGGAAGGATACGAGGGGTTTGTAGTGGGGAGCTGAGCGAACTGTGGGAGAAAAAGATCGAATATCTGAGCTCTTTGGGGGAATGACAGCTTCTGGTAGAGCTTTGTGATGATTTCAAGGTTGAAAGGTGAGGTGGATTCGACTCTGGGTATCTGCATCATATGCTCAATGGTTTTAGGTGTGATGAGGAAAATAATTTCTCCTGATGAAGACACTATGGCTCTTTGGTCGGGGATGTAATGGGCCTGGAATTTGACAGTGAATTCGGGGAAATGGTGAACCCGGGGGAAAATATACAGGGGAAGGTTGGACTCCCAGAGCCCAATTT